>CAUYRH010154946.1:0-17044 GCA_963574655.1 Perodicticus potto
TCTTCATATAGTGAAAAAAAGGCCATGAAAGCTATGTTAAATAGTTCAATGAAAATATTTCAGATTGTATATGAAGTCAGCACATTGTGCCCCATGATTGCACCAATGTACACAATTATGATTTAATAAAAATTAAAAAAAGAAGGAAGTGGAGAGGTAGAGAGACATAGTAACATGAGGATGATGGGATATTTGCTTCCAGAAAAAAAGAATTTGTTTCCCTTTAGAAATTAGGGTCAGCATGTGCTGTTGGTCAAAGAATCTGTATAGATGAAGTTGGTTCATCTGTAGCCTATCACCTATATGGGAAGAACAAAAGAGAACAATCATAAGGGGGATAATGTCTTAGCTGATTTGGGGACTAGATTTGTTTTTTCCACTTGAAGTGACTTTTTCCCTCCATCCACTTTCTCTCATTCCTCTCTCAGGCTGTTATAGATGCAAATATCTTCCCTGTATTGATCGAAATCCTTCAGAAAGCAGAGTTCCGTACAAGGAAAGAGGCAGCCTGGGCCATCACGAATGCCACATCAGGAGGAACTCCTGAGCAGATCAGGTATCCTATTCCTTTCCCATGGCCTTGAATGGTATGTGTGCTCTCCCTGTTTGCTTACAGTTTACAGATGACTTCTAAACTGCTTTTGCTTGGATAGATACACCCCCTACCTAGTCCAGCTACAATAGGGTTTAACTGGTGAGTTGCTATAGTACTCTGGAATCTGGAATTGATTCTTGTAGACTATGGTATGCGGTATCTCTTTTCCCTCCTGGAGAGGAGAAACCTATGACATAGGTCCTTCCTCTATCTCTACCTACCCTCCAAGAGACTGAAATCTATGCAATTATAATTATTTGTACAAATGAAGGGCAAAACTTGCTGTGGCTCAATCAAAATAACTGATTTGGGAAATCATTTTAGGGATGCGAATTGAGAAAAGCAAATAGGAAGCTATTTTGTATGTATACTCTTATTTTAGTTTCCACTATCTGACCATGAGTAGGAGTGTAAGGAATTAGAAAAAGTGTATTACCCTTCACTTGCCTACTTAGGGGGAGTATGTATAGTCAGTATTTATAAAGCCTTAGGAGGCCTGGCACAGTGGCTCATTCATTCCTATAATCCAAGCACCGTGAGAGGCTCAGGTAGCAGTGGGGTGGGGATCACTTAAAGTCAGGAGTTCAAGACCAGCCTGAGCAAGAGCGAGGTGGTGCTTCTTCTAAAAGTAGCAGACCTGATGATGCATGCTACTTGGGAAGGTGAGGCAGAAGGATCACTTGAGCACAGGAGTTTGAGGTGGCTGTGAACTATGATGATACCACTGTACTCTAGCCCAGGGTGACAGAGTAAGACTCTACCTGAAAAAAAAAAAAAAAAAAATAGGCTCGGTGCCTGTGGCTCAACAGGCTAAGGCACCAGCCATGTACACCTGAGCTGGCGGGTTCGAATCCAGCCCGGGCCCACCAAACAACAATGACAGCTGCAACCAAAAAATGGCCGGGCGTTGTGGTGGGCGCCTGTGGTCCCAGCTACTTGGGAGGCGGAGGCAAGAGACTTGCTTGAGCCCAGGAATTGGAGGTTACTGTGAGCTGGGATGCCACGGCACTCTGTCCAGGGTGACCAGCTTGAGGCTCTGTCTCAAAAAAAAAAAAAAAAAAAAAAGATAAAAAGTTTGGAGCCAGATTATAGATTTTATTGTAATGCCATAGAACTTGAACTCTGGGGAGATAGTGACCCTGTGAATTTTGTTTTTTTTAAGACAGGGTCTACTCTGTCACTTAGACTAAAGTGCAATGGTGTCATTATAGGTCACTGCAACCTGAGACTTCTGAGTTCAACAGTTCTGCCTCAGCCCTCCGAGTAGCTGGGACTACAGGTGCATGCCACCACACCTGCCTAATTTTTCTATTTTTAGTAGAGACAGGGTCTTGCTTTTACTCAGGCTGGTCTCGCCTCCTGACCTCATGCAGTACTCCCAAAGTGGTAGTATTACAGGTGTGAGCCACCATGCCTGGCCTCTAAAAAACTTTAGGTAGAGGCTCGGTGCCTGGGGCTCAACGGGCTAAGGTGCCAGCCATGTACACCTGAACTGGTCGGTTCGAATCCAGCCCCGGGCCCGCCAAACAACGACGGCTGCAATGAAAAAATGGCCAGGCGTTGTGGCAGGCACCTGTAGTCCCAGCTACTTGGGAGGCAGAGGCAGGAGCCTCGCTTGAGCCCAGGAATTGGAGGTTGCTGTGACCTGTGATGCCACAGCACTCTATCCAGGGTGACAGCTTGAGGCTGTCTCCAAAAAAAAAAACACAAAAAAAAAACTTTTAAGTAGGGAAATGATGTGTTCAAAATGGTTATCTTACCACCAAGGAGACGCTGGAGGTGAGGAGGAGGAGTGTATGGTAATGTCCACATGTAAAATGAACTAGACTATAGTAATGGGAAGGTGGAGAAATAGAGACAGAGAAAAGCAGTCATCAAGACTCAGTAGTGTGGCTCGGTGCCTGTGGCTCAACGGGCTAAGGCGCCAGCCACATACATCTGAGCTGGCGGGTTCGAATCCAGCCCGAGTCTGCCAAACAACAATAACTGCTGCAACCAAAAAAAAAAAAAAAAAAAAATGGCCGGGCATTGTGGCGGGCACCTGTAGTCCCAGCTACTTGGGAGGCAGAAGCAAGAAACTGGCTTGAGCCCAGGAATTGGAGGTTGCTGTGAGCTGTGATGCCACAGCACTCCATCCAGGGTGACAGCTTGAGGCTCTGTCTCAAAAAAAAAAAAAAAATTAAAATAAAATAAAATAAAAATAAAGTTTAAAAAAAAAAAAAAAAGACTCAGTAGTGGGGGCCAGGCACAGTGGCTCATGCCTGGGAGGCCAAGGCAGATGGATTGCTTGAGCTCAGGAGTTCAATACCAGACTGAGCAAGAGCAAGACCCCGTCTCTACTAAAACTAGAAAAATTAGCTAGACATTAGTGGCCCACACCTGTAGTCCCAGCTACTTGGCAAGCTGGGGCAAGAGGATCGCTTGAGCCCAAGAATTTGAGGTTTCTGTCAGCTATGATGATGCCATGACACTCTACCCAGGGTGACAGTGACATTCTGTCTTAAAAAAAGAAAAGATGGGGCAGTGCCTGTGGCTCAGTGAGTAGGGCGCCGGCCCCATATACCGAGGGTGGTGGGTTCAAACATGGCCCCAGCCAAACTGCAACAAAAGAATAGCCGGGTGTTGTGGCAGGCGCCTGTAATCCCAGCTACTCAGGAGGCTGAGGCAGGAGAATCGCCTAAGCCCAAGAGCTGGAAGTTGCTGTGAACTGATGACGTCACAGCACTCTAAGAGGGCAACAAAGTGAGAGACTCTGTCTCTAAGAAAACAAAAAAAAGATGCGGTATAGTAGATTGCTGAAAGACTGACATGCATGAGGGAGACACCAGCCAATGCACCTGCCCAGCACTTTACTTCCCCTGCATTAGTTTAGAACTTGCTTGGTCTCTGGCCCTCAGGTACCTGGTCTCACTGGGCTGCATCAAACCCCTGTGTGATTTGCTGACTGTCATGGATTCAAAGATTGTGCAAGTGGCCCTCAATGGACTGGAGAACATCCTGCGGCTTGGAGAGCAAGAAGGCAAGCGCAGTGGCTCAGGGGTTAATCCCTATTGTGGCCTCATCGAGGAAGCTTATGGTAGGTGCCCTCTCCCCACCTTCACCTCTCCCTCACATAGAAAGGTTCTAGTCCAGAACCTGGGGACTCTAGGTCTCCAGCGTGGTATACGTGTGTGAGGGAGTACATGGTGAGCATCCGTAGCTTCTGCGAGACTTGAGTATGTATCTCTAAACACATTTAAGAACTCATGCTCTCACCAAGTTACATCATCCACAGAGTTTCAGATGATACCACAGGTGTAATAGGCATGTACTAAGTACCTGGAGTGGAGTTAGAATTTGGATTTGGGTTGCCTTTTTTTTTTTTTTTTTTTTGCAGTTTTTTTGGCCAGGGCTGGGTTTGAACCCGCCACTTCTGGCATATGGGGCTGGTGCCCTACTCTTTGAGCCACAGGCGCTGCCCCTGGGTTGCCTTTTAAATCTAGTTTTATCCCACCAATTTTTCTCCTGAGGTACAGTACATCAGTTCTTTTTCTGATAGGCTAATAAGTAGGTATGTACAGATGCAAAGATACTGATAATGGAATAAGGAGCTTAAAAGGCATGTGTTTCCAACAGAGTTTCTAGCAAGTTCCAGTAAGAGTGCTAGGGAGCATTCTGAACCATTTTTAGTTCTAACTGCTGCCCAATTCAAAAGAAAGAAGGGAGAAAAGTACTGGATTGACTCGTCACCCATCTGTGAGAAGAGAGGCTGGTGATTTGCTCAAGCCATATAGTTAGTTTAAAGCAGAATCAGGACTAGAACCTCTTTAATTGGCTCAGCACCTATAGCTCAGTGGTTAGGGCACCAGCCACATATACTGAGGCAGGTGGGTTCAAACCCGACCCAGGCCTGCTAAAACGACAACTGCAACAATAACAACAAAAAAAAATAGCCTGGTGTTATGGCAGGTGCCTGTAGTCCCAGCTACTTGGGAGGCTGAGGTAAGAGAATCACTTAAGCCCAAGAGTTTGAGGTTGCTGTGAGCTGTGACGCCACGGCATTCTATTGAGGGTGACATAGTGAGACTCTGTCTGAAAAAAAAAAAAAAAAAAAAAAAAAGAAAGGCTCAGCAGCTAGGGTGCCAGCCATATACACTGGAGCTGGCGGGTTTGAAACCGGCTTAGGCCTGCCAAACAACGACACCTATAAACAAAAAAGTAGTTGGGCATTGTGGCAGGCGCCTGTAGTCCCAGCTACTTGGGAGTCTGAGGCAAGAGAATCACTTAAGCCTAAGAGTTTGAGGTTCCTGTGAGCTGTGACACCATGGCACTCTACCCAGGGGGTGACATAGTGAGACTCTATCTCAAAAAGGGAAAAAAAAAAAAAAAAAGAACCTCTTTAACTCACATTTTGGTCTCTTTCCTTTGAATTCTGTAGTTTAGGGAAGAAATCTTTTTTTTTTCTTGGGAGACAGAGTCTTCTGTCACCCTCGATAGACTGCCATGGCGTCACAGCTCACAGCAACTCTTGGGCTCAAGCAGTTCTTTTGCCTCAGCCTCCCAAGTAGCGGGACTATAGGCACCTGCCACAACACCCGGCTATTTTTTTGTTGCAGTTGCCATTGATGTTTAGCTGGCCTGGGCCTGGTTCAGACCTGCCACCCTTGGTGCATATGGTTAGCATGTTAACCACTGTGCTATGGGCAACGCCCTAGGGAAGAGATTTTTTTTCCTTTTTTTTTTTTTTTTTTTTGAGACAGATTCTCAGTATGTGGCCCTCAGTAGAGTGCGGTGGGCATCACAGCTCACAGCAATCTCAAACTCTTGGGTTTAAGCGATTCTCTTGTCTTAGTCTCCCAAGTAGATGGAACTACAGGTACCCACCACAATGCCTGGCTATTTTTTTGTTGCAGTTGTCATTATTGTTTAGCTGGCCCAGGGTGGGTTCGAACCCACCACCCTCAGTGTATGTGGCCGGCACCATAACCACTGTGCTACTGGCGCCCAGCCTAGGGAAAAGATCTTGACTCTTTTCTTTTGGGTCCAAGAATGATCTGATTGTATTACTTGTGTTTGTAAGCACTGACATACGTCAGGGAAGGAAAAATAGATGAATGTTTCATCTAATAGAAAAGTACCCACACTTCACTCTCTCCTTCCTTCTTGCTCCCATAGGCTTGGATAAAATTGAATTTCTCCAGAGCCACGAGAACCAGGAGATCTACCAGAAGGCCTTCGACCTCATTGAGCACTACTTTGGTGTAGAAGACGATGATAGCAGCCTGGCTCCCCAAGTGGATGAAACACAACAGCAGTTCATCTTCCAGCAGCCTGAGGCCCCCATGGAGGGTTTCCAGCTATAATATCTGCCTCCGGGGAGGGGAGGGGATGGGAAGCACCACCAACCAGCAGAAGAGTAGCCCCTCTGGTGGGCGGGAAACTGGCTGCCCCACCATCAGCCACCACACACCTCTGCTGCCCTGGAGACTGTGCTCTTGACCTGCTCCGCCCCCTTCCCTGGAGGGCGTACCCTCTGGACAGACAGAACCATCTGAGGCTCACATTTGGGTTTTGTGACAAGAAGGGGACGTGTTGGGTTTTTCTTCCTTACACTATATTTTGGCTGCACACATGTCTTTAACCCAGGAGCCCAGGGGTAGACGAAGGAGGACTAAGGTAATCAATTTGCACCTTTTTTTAATTTTTATTTTTTCTTTTTTTCTTTAGTGGTGACTTACTTCCCTTTTATCTTTTTCATCCTTCCAGTCGTCTGCCCTGATCTGTATAACTCTTATCTTGGGTACTTGAGCAGATGGAATATTCCAGAGGTGGGAGGTGGGAGGGGAAGGGAGAAATCCAAAACAAAGTATTCTTGCTCTGACAGAATATTAATCTTGTATGCTTGGATTGAATTATTTAATTTTTTTTTTTTTTGCACATTTTTCTTGTATTAAGATTGCTCTTCCTAAGAGCCATGAGTTCATGGTTTAGGAATCCCGGCTGCCAGCATTGCCTGGGACTAGGGGCAGATGGGGAGGCTACCATGAAATAGGCCCCTCTCTCCCTCTAACCCCTTGCCTAGATCCCTTTAGTTTGGGAGATCCCCCTAACTTTACTAGGGCAAGTATACCAGTGGGAGTGGAGGGGAGGGAGGAGTATAGGCCTTCAGACAAGGCTTCCCACATGTAGCTACTGATCCCATGTTTCCTACCCACCTTCCAAATGGTGCGACCCAACTTCATTTGTTTACTTGAAAATTCCCCTCAGGGTTGAATGAACCCCTGAGGTGGCTGTATTCTCCTAAGCTCAAGACAGGGGCTGTGGTTCTTCCTTTCTCCTGAGGAGAAAGTCCTTGTTCTGGTGACCTATAAATTGCAGAGGAGGCTGGAGTGAGAGTGTCATATATTGGAATAGTCAGGGATCCTTGCCTTTGGCCTTTCTTCTTCTTCTTCCTCTTCCATAGTTGGATCATGTATATTTTACTTCCAAAGGAGAGAATGTCAAAAAAGTTCTGTATTTTTTTATATTCTATATATTAGGTAGGTCAATCTTAATTGGTCTCAAGAGGAAGAACTATCTGTAATTTCTCTAAGTAGGATACTGTGTGGAAGACCAAAAACAAATGTAGAAAAATGTAGAAGCTCCCTTGCTCAGGAGGCCTGAGTGTGGTCCATTTCTTTTCTGCTTGGATTCTGGACCATCACCTGGGACCAACCCTCAGCTCTGGAACCTTTATAAAGCAGGTCAGCGTGGTCTGATTGCCCTAGCACCTGAAAGGAGCAGTAACGTCCTCAGGGCCTATCCAAGTTGACCACTCTAGTAGTTACTGCTGCAGGAAACCCAGAAAGTAGTTTGTCTTCTCAAATTCAGTCTCAATACATGTATCACACATGGCTGTGTTTCCTATTACACCAGAAATTTAGCAGCCTGAATACCTTTGTGAGAGCTATTGATACCTTCCTGTTAGGGATCCTTGTACCTGGTTTCAGTTTTCTCTTCTTGGTGACAGTTATAATCCAGATGTCTTTTCCTGCTCTTTGAGTATAGCTAATGCAGTGCCTGTGCCTCTGGATGGATTACATGTTCTGATAAAGCCCAGTTGTTGGACATGGGGGAGGAGGAAGTTGTCAGATAAGCGTAGACCAACTGTGGAGCTGAAGGCACAATCACCCCCGCTCCTGCCTCCCCTCTGTGGTATCCTGCTCCAACCTGAACTTTTCCTCCCCTAGAAACAATGCCATTCTGGCTCACATTCCTACACATTCCCTTCCGGCTCAGGTGAAATCCATGCCCCTCTTACAGATCTAAACTTCAGTGCTCATTGGTCTTGAATTTACCCTCCCCTAGTGTTGAAGTTGGACTCCAAAGCCATTTACTGAGGAAGTTGGTTTAGGGCTGGCAGCTATCACTGAAAAATCACACTAATGTTGTACTGCTTTGGTTAGTGAGATGCTCGTCACAGCTTGGGAATGATGGCTACCAACCCCCAATCTCCCAGGGAGTCAAGGAACAGGACTTTTTTTTCACTTGGCCTTCTACCTCCATTACAAAACTATTCTCTAATAGTTGAAAGAAAAGCTGTCATCCACCATCTCCCCATCATTCTTATCCAAAGGGTACTGCAATTTAGTAGGATCTACTTTGTACATTTCAGGCAATAGTTAAATCCCTGACATTGGGGCCAAATTCCCAGTGTGAGACATACACATCCTACTTTCCCAACTATTTCTCCAAGATCTACTTTGGGTTCAGCTCTAGGTCTTATACCAGATGAAAGTTTTTTTTCTGGTATTTTTTTTTGGGGGGGGTGGGGGTCATCTGGCTGCTGTTTAAAGCCATTTTTCTCTAAGGACTTCAAAGATTAAATTCTACTGGAGGCACAATGTGAAGACAGATTTCTCAGAGAAAAGTTGCCTCTAGGAGCTTTCATTTATGTCTTCCCCAGACCATTTTTTCCCATTATCTTCCTCTAACCCCTTTTAACCAACAAGTAAAGTTCTTCCAGCTAACAGAGGCAGTACTATCATTTTTTATACTTCTTCTCTTCATTGGTCATCTTTTGAAGCAAAATATTTAGGCCACGCTTCTGAGCCACTCTTCCTGGGCAGCCCCCATCTAGACCCCACACCCTGGCCTGTGTGAGGTCAAAGGCTTTTTGGCAGATTTCTGGTTATTGCCAGGACAGAGGGGCTCCCCAGCCAGATGTAGGGAATAGCTTGATGAGGCATGCTTTTGGCATCCTCTTATGGCGAGTATATCCATTTTAAGATCTCTGATGCAGGTGGAGGTATCTAGGTATAGATTAAGAGGGACAAGGAGTCTTTTTCTTTTTTTATTTTTGTTGCAGTTTGGCTGGGGCAAGGTTCAAACCTGCCACCCTCAGTATATGGGGCTGGCGCCCTACCCACTGAGCCACAGGCACCACCCAACAAGGAGTCTTTTTCTTAGTTTATGTATTCAAATATTGTTTTGAGCAGTGCCAGCTAATTTTTATTGCCAACCCCTCTAGGCATTTCACCCCCAGTCTTCTCTAGTACTAACAGGTTCTCTGTTCTTAGAAGCCTCCCTTCAGTTCCCAGCCTCCCAGTGGCTGCCTGGCCTTGATGTTGGCTGCTGCAACCCTCTGATAGAACCACATGGGTCCCACCCTCAACTGGCCAGTCTGGTTACTTGGGTCAGTAGGCACAAATGACCCCTCCAAGGAACAGATGGTTGATGACTTCAGTTGGGGGGGGTCTGGGGTTTGTTCCTTATCTAGAACCTCTAGATCTAGTCTTTCTTTTTTTTTAGCCAGGGACGGGTTTGAACTCGCCACCTCCAGTATATAAGGCCCGGTGCCCTACTCCTTTGAGCCACAGGCACTGCCCCTAGATCTACTTTTTCAACTCTCTGCCCTGGAAACCATCTTTTAGAAGCTCTATTTTTTCTTTTCTTTTCTTTTTTTTGAGCTGAACTACACAGATTATAGCTGCTATTATATTTAGTTAAGGGAGAGGAATAGAAGACTCAACATAGACTTTCTATTTCTCTCAAGCCAAATCAGTTTTAAAAAGAAAACTATCAGAATGAACTGTACTTCCACTTTCTCATGTCTGCCTGCCTTCCCTCCCCACCCTAGAGTTGTACCTGTTTTTAGCAAACTAAAAGGAAAGAAGGAAGCCTAGCAATACTCACCTCACCCCACATCCCCCCCTTTTGAAGGCCCCACCTTTTTTGTTCAGGCCTTCTCTCCTAGACTCAGTTTGGTATCCATCATCTTGGGTATTCTTCAATAGATTCATCTTATGGACTCAGATTCTAGATTCTAAGTTGAAGATAGGAGACCAGTTTCTCCAGGTCCTGGCACATAGTCCAGGGAACCAGTAGGAAGAACAGGTTGGCTGGGGGTCTCAGTAGCGTTTGTACCTGCCTGCCTCCATGGCAGCCTGGGGAAGGGTGCAGCACATAGTGCACCAAGCCATGGGAAACATCTTCCAAGTAGTACTTCCTGGAAGTTAGTGAGTATGAGACTGAGAGATTGCTCCAAATGAATCTCTCCCACAGCCATTTAGTACCGTACTTTATAGACTAGACCAGCTTTTGTCCAGTATTTTTTCTCTTGTAGCTTTCTTTTGTTAAGCCAACAAGCTGAGAATTTGGCCCTACTGATATCCATGTGGTGGGCACTAGCTGGTCTTTGGCCAAGGCCTTCAGAAATGTTTCAGTCATCCCATTGTCTATCACCTATCCCCATCCCCAGATTAAGACCATGGCAAGGGAAGCATCTGAGATTAAGAGCAACCAAATCTCTTAATTAAAGCTGTTATTTTTCCTCTGAGAGGGCATTTTGTTGCAGACATAAAGCTGGCTATGGTAGTTAGAAAAGGCAGCATTAAATTTTGGGCCCAGAACACCATGGGAGAAAGGTCTGTGTAATGTATTTCAGTGGGCTTGGATCTATCTGTCGTCTTCTAGACGAGCCTGACTTCTGATGTCCACATTAGCACATCTCCTGCTCTCTTGTAACAATATGCCATGCCCTAAGCAATGAAGGAAGTAAGCACAGAGATCCTAAGACTGGCTAGGAACCTCTGATGCAGAGCATGTCCTTAAAGAGTTCACATCTACATGAACCTTCATACTCTGGAGTTGGGTAATGGCTTTTTCAGCCAGCTTTTGTGGGAGCTGCCTTTGATTGACCTATTCAACAAGGAAAGGGTATGGAGTCCCAGCCACACCACAGACCAAATGTCCTCTAAGAACAGCTTGGGTTTCCAGTTCTGGACCCTAGGAAGGTGAATTAAATCCTCCTCCCTCGTTTTTCTTTCCAAATTAATTTGCTTTTATTTTTCTAACGATAAACTCTGGCTATTTTCCATGTTCTCAGGGCCCCTGGGTAGACAGACAAAGTTTGATGATTTCAGAGCAGACATAGGCCAAGAAACCGTGACATTGAGTGTGCTGAGTCCAGACAAATGATATTTATATACACATCCAAATTTGAAGAGAAAATGTATTTCTTTAGGTTTGAAACACTGTAATAGATATAAAGCAAAAATAAAAACATGTCGCAAAGTTCTAAACTGTCCTCTTTGGCTTGGAGTGACCCTAGACTGGATTTTTAGGAAGTGAATGAGAAGATGTCTAAACTTGTAGCTAAACAGTAGAAAAAAGAATTAAACCAACCTGGCCTGGTACAGCAGCTCACACCTATAATCCTAGCACTCTGGGGGCCAAGGTGGTGGATTGCTTGAGCTCAGGAATTCAAAACCACCTTGAGCAAGTGCAAGACCCTGTCTCTACTAAAAATAGAAAAATTAGCTGCGTGTTGTGGCAGGCACTTTGAGTCTCAGTCACTGGGGAGATTGAGGCAGGAAGATCCCTTGAGCCCAGGAGTTTAAGGTTGCAGTGAACTAAAATAACTCCACTACACTCTACCCAGGACCACAGAGTAAAACTCTTGTCTCAAAAAAAAAAAAACAAGACACCAACCTGCCCAGCTATAAAGGTTTTAAAAAATCAGCTTTATTAGCCTGGTGTCCATAGCACAGTGGTTACAGCGCCAGCCACATGCCCCGAGGCTGGTGGGCTTTGAGCCTGGCCCAGGCCAGCTAAACACCAACAACTACAAGAAAACAGCCAGGCAGGGCGGCGCCTGTGGCTCATTGAGTAGGGCGCTGGCCCCATATACCAAAGGTGGCAGGTTCAAACCCGGCCTCGGCCAAACTGCAAAACAGAAAAATAGCCGGGTGTTGTGGCGGGCACCTATAGTCCCAGCTACTTGGGAGGCTGAGGCAAGAGAATCGCCTAAGCCCAGGAGTTGGAGGTTGCTGTGAGCTGTGTGACGCCATGGCACTCTACCAAGGGCAATGAAGTGAGACTCTGTCTCTACAAAAAAAAAAAAAATACTATCTGGCACTATTGGGTCTGGGTTTCTGTTTGGAAGTAATTTGTAAGAGCTGCTCTATTTTATGATAATCACTACCACTGCCAGTTGTCTGTCTGAGTTTGACAATTATAATAGTGTTAGTATATGCTATTTTACAGCAAAGGAAAAAGTAACATTTTTTTTTTTTTTGAGACAGAGTCTCAAGCTGTCGCCCTGGCTAGAATGCCCTGGCGTCATAGCTCACAGCAACCTCAAAATCTTGGGCTCAAGCGATCCTCTGGCCTCGATTTTTCTATTTTTAGTAGAGACAGGGTCTCAATTTTTTTTGCTTAGGTTGGTTTCGAACCCATGAGCTCACGCAATCCACCTGCCTCAGCCTCCCAGATTGCTGGGATTACAGGCGTGAGCCACTGCGCCCGGCCTTTTTTTTTTTTTTTGAGACAGTCTCACATTATAGCCTTCAGTAGAGTGCTAGAGGGTGTCATAGCTCACAGCAACCTCAATTCAACTGTCAGAGCCCAAACTCTTGGGCTCAAGCGATTCTCTTGGCTCAGCCTCCTGAGTAGCTGGGACTACAGGCACCCATCACCAACACCCAGCTATTTTTTAGAGACAGAGTCTTCCTCTTGCTCAGGTTAGTCTAGAACACCTGAGGTCAAGCAATCTACCCACCTTGGCGTCCTAGAGTGCTAGAATTACAGGTGTGAGCCACCCCCCAAAAGTAACTTCTTAACGATTTGTCAAAATTATTCTTGCCTGGCTCAGACTGTTGCACAGTGGTTACAGCTCCAGCCATATACACCCAAGTTGACGGGTTTGAATCCAGCCCGGGCCAGTTAAAAGAATGACAACTACAACAAAAAAATAGCTGGGCATTGTGGCAGGCGCCTGTAGTCCCAGCTACTTGGGAGACTGAGGCAAGAGAATCGCTTAAGCCCAAGAGTTGGAGGTTGCTGTAAGCTGTGAGTCCACAGCACTCTACAGAGGGCTGTGAGCTGTGATGCCATAGCACTTTGCCAAGGGTGACATAGTGAGACTCTGTCTCAATAAAAAAAAAAAATTTATTCTTGCCTGCTCTACTCATAATACTCCCCTAGCCCTTGTAGACCACTGTTGACCTTTCTGCTCCACCCTCCACTTCTCACCCCATACATACCTTTTTCTGATTTATTATCTTTGGCTACATACAACACCCTCTTCCTATGGAGATTCATCAGTGAAGAGCCCTAAGATTAGCATGCCCAGTTAGCACAGCAAATTACAACTACCCACACACAACTTGATGCTAGACTCTGCCGTTACACCATTTAGCCAGCAGTTCTTCCAAAATTCAGACTAAGCAAATAGTAATTTCAACACCTCACTACCTAATGCTGTAACAACTCTCTCCAGAACTAGGAAGCAAGCACAGATTGCAGAACACTTTGGGAAGGCTCTGGTTACCTTTGAGCTGGACCTCAAAAGATAGTTTGTTTTTGCCACAAGGGCATTTTGGAAGGCAGAAGAACATCAGCAAAACCTTGAAAAATCCCAGAAACAATAAAAGTGCACCTGGAGCAAAAGGCAGAAGGGATGGAGAAGATTATCTGGAAATTGGCAGGAGCTAAACCACGTAGGCTTCAAATCCAGGAGCAAGGATTGTTGGGCTGTATTCTATTATCTATAAACAATGGGAATAAAGAATTGTGACCTCCTTATGGGGGAAGTGGCTCACACCTGTAATCTTCAAACTCTGGGAGGCTGATGCGGGTGTATTGATTGAGCTCAGGAGCTGGACACCAGCCTAAGCAAGAGACAGACCCCATCTCTACTAAAAATAGAAAAATTAGCACTGCAGTGGTGGCTGGCTCCTGTAGTTACAGCTACTCCAGAGACTGAGGCAGAATAGCTTGAACTCAGGAATTTGAAGTTTCAGTTGCCTGTGATGACACCACTACACTGTACTCGGTCTATAAAGCAAGAATCTGCCCCACCCCACCCCCCAAAAAACCCAGGATCTCACATTTGGAAAGAAATTTTGATTTTTTCCCCCCAGCTTTCTCGCCAATGCAACTAAGCCTTTGTAGGGGGTAGGCCGGTTAGAGACTCAGGCATCTGCCTGAGGCCAACCTCCCTCTGAGGAACGACTGCCAACTAGGTGATGAATAGTGGGGGGAAAGTTACCCTGACTCTGCCTCAGGGAAACATGCACTGGTGACTTCTCTGGGTAAAGGCAGCATAGCCTAAGTTACAAGAGTGATGGTGTCAGGATTCCTGATTATGAATCCCTGCTCTAACTACTCAATATCCATGTGACCTTGAACAAGTTATTTAACCTCTGCTTTACTATCTGTCTTCTGTAAAATGGGTATTAACTGGGAAAGCACAGTAAACATTCAAAGAACTGATGTTATTAAAAGATTCCTTTTGAGTAAAGAATTTGAGGCCCAGGGAGAAAAGAATGCCCAGTCACACAGCAAATTAGTTAAGTTAGGACCAGAATAAAGGTCTCCTGGGTCCCAGTCCTGGGTTCTATTGCTCTCCCTGAGTCTCAAGAGTTCCTTGTTAGGGCGGCGCCTGTGGCTCAGTGAGTAGGGCGCCGGCCCCATATGCCAGAGGTGGCAGGTTCAAACCCAGCCCCGGCCAAAAAGAAAAATGAATTCCTTGTTAGAATCACGGATATTCATAGCAAAAACGACCTCCAGGAAATAATAGCCAAGAGCAAGGCTTTGAGGGCTGAGTCATATCGGTGAAGGAAGGCAGGTTGCCGCGCAGAAGGACCAGCTCTTCTCTGACACCCAGAACTACAGCCTTTTCTGCTGCATCTTGGGAGTTGCCGCCGCCCCTATGCACGCAGGGACTTGCAGTCCGCTCCCTCCCCGCGCCTCCCTGACTGGCCCGCCTCAAAAGCCGCCTTCGCTCCCTCTTTCCCAGCAAGCTCCGCGCCCACGCCAGCTATTGATTGGCTGCAGCCGGAGCAGGCGGTTCTGCCGGCGGCGGTTACCCAGGGTTTCCGGTGTGAGGCTGGAGCGGGGAAGCCATCGGACGTCGGCGGTGAGGTACGTACGGACACGGCCGGCGGGACAAGACAATCGACAATCGGAGGGTCTGTCGGTCTGGACCCATTCGGCCCAGGAGGAATCACTGCAACTCTGCGCGTGGGCTGCGGGACGGGGGTGCCTGTGCGCATGCGCGGGCGTGCCGCGCGGTGGGAGAGCGAGCAGGACGTGGGTGTTTGTGCGCGCGCGCGCTGGGGGCCCACGTGGGGCGGGGGGACGGGTATTGAGCGTCCCGCCACGTCAGTATGCGGCCCTAAACCAATCCCGCGCTCTTCCCGCTGTGAGAGGGCCATGTTGTGCCGGGAAGTGGCTTGGAGAAAAAGAGGCCTCCTACCTCTCCATCTCTGGGAGCAGCGCCCCGAAAGCCTGTCCGGGAACGCCAGGCTCCCCTGGGGGGCCAAGACAGAACCGTTGGCTCCCTCCGGCGAAGGCCGGCCTCTTTGTGTATTTAAAGAAGCTTTGTGCGCTCGATGTTGAAATTCTGATCTAGGCTGCGAAGAATTTCGAAGTCTGGAAAATAGCAACAGTGTTTGTTTCTAAAGAATTTGCTCCTAATCCAGCATTGCAAATCACAATGAAGAACCAAGACAAAAAGAATGGGGCTGTCAAACAATCCAACCCGAAAAGCAACCCGGAACAACCGGAAGCCGGACCTGAGGGAGCACCGGGGCGGACTCCTGCGACAGACGCTGAAGGTTCCAGCAGCCAGACTCCTGGGAAGACAGAGGGTGTGTGCCAGCCAGCGGGCAGGGGGAGGAGTTTGTGGTACTGGCCTAGCTTTGGGAGTTAGAGGCTGAGGAAGGAGGAAATGGAGAAGACACTGCCGAGGCCCTGATCCTCCCAGTTTCTTGGGGATTTGATAAGAGCCTTCCATTAATACACAGGATCAGAATTGTTGAGAGAAGGTTTTGACATGATTAAATCAGGTGGCAGTTAAATGAGACACCCAATTAGCAAGTCCGGATTCCGTTAGCTGCCTTTCATACTTGCATTTCTGAAACTATTTGAATAGCAAGAATTGGCCTTTGGGAAGAAGGAGATAGAAGTTGCTACATGCCAGTCCTATGTGCTGGGTGCTTTATATACTAGCTTTATTCTAACAAACATGTTTGGGGGCCAGTGAGAAAAGGTCATTTTATAAGTAAATAAACTGAGACTTAGACCTAAGTTTAGCAACTATAGCTATGGTTTCTGAATTTAAATTTTTTTTTTTTTTTTAATAGAGACAGAGTCTCACTTTATCGCCTTCGGTAGAGTGCCGTGGTGTCACACAGCTCACAGCAACCTCCAACTCCTGAGCTTAGGCGATTCTCTTGCCTCAGCCTCCCGAGTAGCTGGGACTACAGGCGCCCGCCACAACGCCCGGCTGTTTTTCTGTTTTTTGCAGTTTGGCTGAGGCCAGGTTTGAACCCACCACCTTTGGTATATGGGGCTGGCGTCCTACTCGATGAGCCACAAGCACCACCCTAAAAAATATTTTAAATCTACATTTTTTTTTTCTTTCTTTTTTACTCAAATCCTTTCCACTTCTGGATTTGTATTTAAATTCTGACATGAACTAAATTAGCTGAATTATATTCCATTCTTATTTTTCTTTACTTTTCATAAGAAAAAGAAAACTCTAGGCAACATTTAACCCAAATTGGTAAGTTTGGCTGGGCTGAAAAATCCCAACCAGTGGCATAACAATCTTATTTCTTGCTCTACCCCTCATCCTGCTGTAGGGGTTCAAGCCAAAACTGCTGGGTCTGGAGCCCTTAGTGATGTCTCTGAGGAGCTGAGCCGCCAGTTGGAAGACATACTGAGTACATACTGTGTAGACAACAGTCAGGTGGGCCCAGGTGAGGATGGGGCACAAGGTGAGCCCGCTGAACCTGAAGATGCAGAGAAGACCCGAACCTACGTGGCGAGGAATGGAGAGCCTGAGCCAGGGACTCCAGTAGTAAATGGAGAGAAAGAGACCTCCAAGGGGGAGCCAGGCACAGAAGAGATCCGGGCAAGTGACGAGGTTGGAGATCGAGACCACCGAAGGCCACAGGAGAAGAAGAAAGCCAAGGGTCTAGG
>CAUYRH010154953.1:0-29459 GCA_963574655.1 Perodicticus potto
TTTTTGAGACAGAGCCTCAAGCTGTCACCCTGGATAGAGTGCTGTGGCATCACAGCTCACAGCAACCTCCAATTCCTGGGCCCAAGCGAGTCTCTTGCCTCCGCCTCCCAAGTAGCTGGGACTACAGGCGCCTGCCACAACGCCCAGCCGTTTTTTGGTTGCAGCCGTCATTGTTGTTTGGCGGGCCCCGGCTGGATTTGAACCCGCCAGCTCAGGTGTACGTGGCTGGCACCTTAGCCTGTTGAGTCATAGGCACCGAGCCAGTTCCAGGCAATTCTAATATGCATATTGAGTTTTGAGATCCACAGACCTCCTCTATTAGGCATACTGCCTTGTGAAAATGTATGCATTGTGCACAGTGGAATACATCAGGGAGCAGAGAGACAGCTTTAGGATTTTGGTTTATATTTATTTAAAATCCCATTCTTTTAAAATGTGCATGCTTTATAATGACAGCGTAGAACAGTAGTAGTAACAGCCCACAGCCCTGGAGCACTGACTACAGTCAGGCTTCCATTCAGTCACTTTACATGAAGTGCTTAGTGCTGTATTAAAGCTGCTAAGGCGGGTACTGTTATTCCATTTTACAGGTGAAGGAACTGAGGCTAGAGAGATTAAGCAGCTGGTCCACGATCACAGTTAGAAAGCAGCCATGCCAAGACTCCAATACAGGCCGATTCCAGCAACTGCCTTTTATCCACGATGACAATTGGCTTTCACAGTACACACATGTAATTCATAAACAAACAAAAATACATAATAACATACAAATAAGGTACGACTATTGGGGGGACCTATGAAACTTTTTTATTAATAAGGTTTCATGATCAAATAATTAATCTTTGGTGGCAGACTATGAGCCTTCGAGAGAGGGTCTAATTCTCACTCTTTCTGTTCCTTCCACTCCAGAGTTAGTAGCACCTAGTCTTAATATATGCTTAGTAAATGTGTGCCCTGTCCCAGAAACGTCTATTGACTGATAATCATAGCTGATGTATCAAAATTTGCCACGTGCCAAGGACATCTTACTTAATCTTCACGAGAACCCTGTAAGACTATGATTACAGCCAATTGCAGCCAAGGGCGCTGAGCAGCTAAGCAACTTGCCAAAGTCCAGGACCTGAACCGGACCGCGGGTCTGCACAGCTCCTTCTCCCCGCACTGTTGAGCAGGTCCTCAGGGAGCAGCT
This sequence comes from Perodicticus potto, assembly GCA_963574655.1. Taxonomy (NCBI): domain Eukaryota; kingdom Metazoa; phylum Chordata; class Mammalia; order Primates; family Lorisidae; genus Perodicticus; species Perodicticus potto. Next base: position 1,190 of record CAUYRH010154953.1, read on the forward strand.
TCTGCTGGTGAGGTGGGTGGATTCGAAAGCATCAGGAAAGAAGCAGAGGTTGATTGTTCGTGCCATCTAGGTGGTGCCTTCTGCCAGGAGTGTCTTTGTTTTTTTTTTTTTTTTTTAGAGACAGAGTCTCACTTTGTCACCTTTAGTAGAGTGCCAAGGCTTCACAACTCACAGCAACCTCCAGCTCCTGGGCCCAGGCGATTCTCCTGTTTCAGCCTCCCGAGTAACTGGGACTACAGGCGCCCACCACAACGCCCGGCTATTTTTTTGTAGCTGTTCGCAGGGGCCGGGTTTGAACCCGCCACTCTCAGTATGTGGGGTCGGCGCCCTACTCACTGAGCCACAGGCGCCGCCCAGGAGTATCTTCTATTTGCCGGACAGGCAAATTCCTACCTTCCCTTCGGGCCCTAGCTCAAAGGCACCTGCCCGGTCTTCCCCACTAGACTTAGAATTCCTTATGGGCTGGGCTATATCCTAGCCGAAAGGCATCCACGGAGGTAGGGACGCCCCCACCCCCTTGGGCTTTTCCTCCGTGGGCTCCTTTTGCCTTTTCTCCTCTCTCTTCCTACCCTTCTTTTCCATTTGTCTTCTGCTCCCCATCCTCTCTCCTCCCTCCGCGATCTCTGCGCTCCCACATCAGAATCCCTTTCTCCATCCTGCCTCCGCCCGCGCCCGGCCGGCAGCTGCAGTTCCCCGGGCGGCCTCCAGAGGGGGTTGCTGCGCCGTCGGCCGGCCGCGCCCCTCCGCGCGCGCTTCCTGTGAGGTCAGGTGGGAGGAAGCGGCCTCGCAGCCGCCGCGAGTGGACGACGCCGAGACCCGGAGCCGCGCCGGCAGGTGGGTGACCGGGCTGGGAGGTCGCGCGTCCCTCGCGGCACCGCGAGCCTGTACTGGGAGCCGGCAGCCCGGGCCGCGCCCCTCCGCAGACCCCCACCGTGGTGTCAGGTGCACCGAGGGCTGGCGCCTGTGGCCCACCCAGCGGGGGCGGGATGACAAAGCACAAAGAGACTGCGGACGACCACGACCCGCTTGGGCTGCACCAGGTCCAGCAGGCTTCACAATGGGGGCCAGCCTGTCCCAGGCTCCAGGTCACCGGCAAGAGGACAGTGGCTCTTAACCCTTTTTTGCATGTGTATCACGGGTGCTTTTGAGAATTTAGATGGAAACTGTGGCTATTTAGGTGTGGAAGGACCCCCAGCCCAGGGGCTCCCCCGGGGACGCCGTGGTGGAGCCTTCTCAGAACCACCGCAGCATCCCCATCCTATATTATGGGAAGGCTGGGCCCCGCCCTCCTGTTAGCAAAGGCTGGACTGGCATTACCTGACAGGTGAGGGACAGGTGAGGGGACCAGCGCCGGGTTTGCCTGGCCAGTGTGGTCAGCTGCTGGCAGTGGATCTAAAGTAACCCTGAAGGAGCCTGCACCTCCAAGGGGTGTACCCCTAAGGGAGAAGGCCCAGGTCCTTGTCACTTATGCCCTGGGGGAATAGCATTGGACCTTTTTTTTTTTTTGAGACAGTCTCATTGTGTCGCCCTAGGTAGAGTGCTATGGTATCATAGCTCACGGTAACCTCAAACTCTTGGGCTTAGCTGATCAAGTGAACTCTTGCGTCAGCCTCCTTCCGAAATAGCTGAGACTACAGGCACTGGCCACAACAGACTTAGTTTTTCTATTTTTAGTAGAGACGGGGTCTGCTCTTGTTCAGGCTGGTCTGGAACACCTGAGCTCAAGCTATCCACCTGGCTTGGCCTCGTATGAGCCACCATGCCTGGCCTGGACCCATTTTTTAAGGGAAGAGGACTTGAGTCACACTGAGGATCCCTGGTGCTCTGGACCCCTGATTTAGTACTCAGAGGGGCCCTAGAGCCAGAGTTCCCAGCTTCATGCTCTTTCTCTGCTGCCCATAGCTGCGTGATCCCTGGAAAGCTATTTAAACTTCTCTGTGCCGCAACTTGCACAAGGGTTGTGTGTGTTAGTACCTGTCCTGGGGCCTAAAAGAGGTGCGATGCCAGGGGCTTGCCCCAGGAGGGGGCTATAGCAAGGACTCTAGGCCCAGATGTGCTGCTGCTAGCTGTCAGTAATAAATTTCCTTCTCCAACGATCCTTTTTGATTGTTTTCCTAATGGACTCAGTATCTGAATGATTTTCTTTTCTTGGCAAACAACTTGCATTTATTTTTACCCTTTTTATTAATCAGACACAGCACCTGCTCAGCGTGGGTCGCCTGTGTGAGCACCACTGAACGCAAGCATCCCTCAATTTCTGGTAAATTTTTTTCTTCCAACTATTTCAAGGTTAGGTGAAGGCCCTCATGATTCTGGTCATAAAGCACTAAGAGTTAAAAGTAAAGGGATGGGAGGACTTCTGTGTCACTTGGCTTCCATCAGCCCCCTACCCTGGCCACGAATTGCAGGTGCAAGCCTGCAGGCCCCCTAAACTTCTGGGAAGATGGTGAGGATCTTGGCCAATGGGGAAATCGTGCAGGATGATGACCCCCGAGTGAGGACCACCACCACGCCAAGAGGTAGCACTCCTCGACAGGTAGGCACCCATCCCTGTGAGCAGGGACAGCTGGCCTCCTTTGCAGTGGTTGCTCCTAGCTCCCAGAAGTTTCTCTTACTGGTCATTGACCTTGGCTGGTCTGAAGACCTCTTTGCAGAGACCTGGGGAGTGCGGGGGTCAAGACATAGGAAATGCATTGAATTATTTCCCAGATCCCTGTGCTCCAGTTTCCCCTCCTCTGGGCAACTCCCCTTCCCCAGACTTCAAGCCTAAGAGCTCATGCTCCTTTAACCTTGTTAACAAACCCCACTGCAGCTAGCATGTTTCTCTTAAGAGGCTGCTAGGAGAGAGAGAACCTGGAGAGGAAGTGGAGGAGGTGAGCCTATGGGCACAGTATAATCATTTTAAAGAAAAGAGTGATGAGTGTTGAAAATGCCTGCCCCAGAGCCATGCCCTGCTGTCCAACCTGGCTCAACCACTTGCTCTCTTCTCCGTCCTGGGTACCTTCTCCCGGGGCATGACGTGGGCAGCATGGACTGGCATTTTCTGTGCTCTGAGAGCTTGTGACTTGGTTGTTGGGATTCTAATGGGTAGCATCCTGGGATTGCTGAAACAGGAGGGTGTGGCCCCAGGTGGCTGTAGGGGAGGGAGGGCAGGGCCCAGCTTAGATGAGTTTGCCTCCTGGCTGGTGCTGCAACTCTGAGAACACTTCCTCTGGATTCATTTGTCTCTCTCTCTCTGTCTTCACCTTCCAGAGTTTTCTCAACAGGGGCCATGGTGTCCCCCAAGGGGGCCCTGGGCCCCGTCAGCAGCAGGCAGGTATCAGGCTGGGTGCTGCTCAGTCCCCCTTCAATGACCTCAACCGGCAGCTGGTGAACATGGGCTTCCCACAGTGGCATCTTGGCAACCATGCTGTGGAGCCAGTGACCTCCATCCTGCTCCTCTTCCTGCTCATGATGCTTGGTGTTCGTGGCCTCCTGTTGGTGGGCCTGGTCTACCTGGTGTCCCACCTGAGTCAGCGGTGACCTCTGGGGGTTGATTGATGGGGGTGGGCGTGTGGAGAGGGACTTGCTGGGCCTTGATATAAGAGCGGGAATGTTTGGAGGGGATCTATTGGTTCCCAGAGAAGGGGCACAGGTGTGTGTTTGTCCCTCGTGTTAAGTAAGCATGAGGCAGAGGGAAACTCCAGTCCAGCATTTCCAAAGTACCGGGTGGGTACCCTGGTTCCTTTGAGGTGTTTTTAGGTGGTATAGGGCCTGCATCAAGTGACACAAAATCAGAGCAAGAAAGGGATTCCCTTTCCAATTCTCTTTCAGTACTTTATGGCAAGAAGAAAGTTTCAGCTTGGTGCCAATACGTTCTAATGCCTCTGGAAGACATCTGACTTCCCTTTAACAAGGGAGCAGGGCAAGGGGTTAGGGCAGGGGAAAATCTCCCAGACTTTTATAGCACTGTTTCAGTGATGTATTTTTATTGGCTATCTATCATTTAGGATAAGTGTGGTACTGGCATTCTATTTATTGTGACATTTTCAATAAAGAGATTTAAGTAAAAATGAGTCCATATGAGGAAATTCATAAATAATTATACAGCCGGGCGGTGCCTATGGCTTGGTGGGTAGGGCACCAGCCCCATGTACTGAGGGTGGTGGGTTTGAGCCCGGCCCCAGCCAAATTGCAACAAAAAAATAGCTGGACGCCTGTAGTCCCAGCTACTTGGGAGGCTGAGGCAAGAGAATCGCCTAATCCCCGGAGTTGGAGGTTCCTATGAGCTGTGATGCCACAGCACTCTACCGAGGGCGATAAAGTGAGACTGTCTCTACAAAAAAAAAAAAAATAATTATATAGCCTCACGCAGATCTGGAAGACATGGAGAAGGTAGTTTAGGAAAGATTGTGTTTGGAAACAGGTAGCAGCAGGCATTTGACCTTGGAGAGTAGTTTGTAATATTTTCTCAATAGAGTTCCCAGAGGTCTAGGTAAATTCCAGGGAAGGTCCAAGTAAAGACTAGGTTTGGACCACTTGGCTGGTGCTTGAATAACTTCTAGGCTCATTCTGTGATGCTGGACTTGAAGGTCAGCTTTGTGGGAGGGTCTTATGGCCAGAAAGGCAGGTGAAGCCGTAGGGTCAGGAGAGCTGGGGTACCAAGAAGGCATCCCTGACCAGAGGCAGCCCAGCCCCCTTCAGCCTCCTGAGGCCTTGCCATGTCTGGCTGCAGCAACAGTGCTTAGAAAGCAGTGATATGGAGTGTTGTGGGTAGGGGATGACCTGCTTTTCGTGTGAGGAGGCCTGGAGTTTTGTCTGATGAGTCTTGGGTCTGTTTGGGAGGCCCTGCAGCGAGGAGGAGGTGTTGGGTATTTGCGTCTCTGGGCCCACGGGGGGTGAGGGCTATTTATAGGTCAGAGAGAGGCTGAGTGAACCTGAGGATGACTGCCTTCCCAGCACCATGTTCCTCACCCTCTTCTCAGCATCCTCAGGTTTGGTTGTTTGGGGGGAAGAAGGCACATTCAGGAGTTGCCAGGGCTGGAAGAAGATAGAAGAAGGTGGATTCTATCTCTCCTCAGAGAGCTTGCTGTACTGCTCAGAACAGAACCTTCTCCTGAAGTTCTGCTGCCCTTGAGGGGCTGGTGGCCTTTATCTCGCACATTCCTGGGGGAGCTTGTGGTGTTGGAACAGGACTCGTCTCTCACAGAATGTTTTCTGTGTCTTTATTTCCTGGCAGCGGTGGGAATACATGCTCCTTTTATGATGTACATAGAGAACAGAAGGGCGCTGGGCGCTTCAGGGGGTGGGGTCTGGCTCCTCGCATCTGTGATGGGTCCGGGTAAGGAGAGGTTGGTGCTCAGCTCTGCTTGTGGCATCTCCTTCTGCTCACCCGGCCCCAAGCCCCTGAGGCCCTAGCCCACCAGCCACAGGGAAGTTCCTGCCCCACAACCCACTCCCCTTCAATTCCCTTCCCCTTTCGGCTTGTCTCTCAGGGCTGGGTTTTCCCTTTCTTTTTCCCCTTTCAAAGGTATGGGACTCCCTGAAGAAATAAATTGTAAGTGACCCCCAAGTTATAAAATACCTTTAGGGTTATGAATCTGAGTCTACGAATTCAAGGCTTAGAACACTATCTCTTTCTAGAATTCGGTGTCTATTGCCTAAACCAAGCCCTTTGAGGAGAACTGGGGTCCTCAAGGGTAGGCAGAGTTTTCCTGTAGGAGAGGGCTGCCCTCACTTCCGGGCAGGACGCTAGAGGCGAGAGGAGCGTCCGGCAGCCATGGCCTGTGTGTCTAAGAAGTGTTGGACACATGGGGCAGAGGTGTCTTCAAAGGCTTAGTTGGCCAGCCTGAGCACTGGGGGCTGGGGACTACAAATAAGTTGATGGAGACTAAGAAGAGGTGACTTCTTGCGTCTTGCTGACTGAGCTCCACACTTAGAGCTTCTCGGGTTACATTGAGCAGTTGGCTGGTCCTTGAGCAACACATTTCCCTGTGCCCCTCAGGATCAGGGCATGTGATCAGTCATCTCTGCCTGACTTCTGAGCCCAGCATGCTGGGACAGCCTGTCCCTAGACAGAGTGTGGTGTAGGGAGGCACCCTCTGGGTTTGTACAGCTGTGTGCAGCCTGGGGACTGTGTCCCTCCTGTTGGAATGCCCTTGGTGGGGCTCTCATCCCACTGAGGACTCCTGGGTGCAGACACATTCTTCGCAGGCACAGAGCCCTGTTGCTGCAGGTGGCCAGATGCAGAGCTGATGGCTGTCTGAGTGAGCCATGGCTGCTTTGGCTTAGAGTTGTCCTAATTGGAAGCTCACTGAGAGGGCTGGGCTCTTCCTCCTCTGCCTGCACCTCTCCCCAGTGCCCACTATGTGACAGGACCTCCCAGACTTGGCTGCTTTGCTGGTTCTAATCCCACCCAAGAGGGCAGATTTCAAGGGAGGTTTCTGCTAATCTTCAAGGCTAATCCTTGGGGCCCTGTGTCCATGTGTCAGGTTGGATTTGCAGACCAGCTGTCTGGGGAGAGCTACCCTTACTCCCACCCACGTGAGCCTCCAGCTCAGGTCCCACCAGGCCCTGCCGTCGCTGTGGGGCTGCAAGGGAGAGTAGCCCCTCCATGTGGTCGTTTTGATTCCCTCGCTGGCACCCCTGGTGAGTGGAGCTCCTGGGATCTGACTTGTGGTTGTTCCTGCTCCATCTCTGGGCCCAGTGTCCTCCTGGGCTGATCCCTCCACAAGTTCTAATATCCTGGGTTGTAATAAGCCCTACCTCTCTCTACCCTCCAGCCATCCCTGGAGGTGGGGCCCACACTCTCTGCTCCTCAGAGTGAGACACCAAGCCTCCCAAGGTCTCCCAAGGAGCCCTCTCCTGGCTCCTTCCTCCCTGGGACCAGGATCTTTTGGCATAGGCAAGGGACCAGGCTTCTTAACTGGTGACTGTGACTGTAACTGAGTCTGAGGGGAAGTCCGGGGGCATTGGTCAGGGCCTCTGCCTAGTTAGAGGCTTGAGCCTGAGCACAGGAAGAAAGCCTGTTGTAGGAGGCCCCTGTCAGAAATACCTTGGTGATAAGGGATTGGGGAAGGGATTTAACATCATTTAATATCATTGGTCTCTTGTTAAAGAGCACGAAAGTATGTACATTGTTGCATAGCAGTCTCCACACCTGTCGTGTATCACTTCTATAACTAGCCTCAGAAGAAGCCACTGCTCCAACTAAGCCTGACAGACTGCAGCTGAGAGATCGCTGCTGAGATGCTCGTTCCTACTAATACTGACTGTGACTTCTAAGGTGCTTCGGCACTTGAGACCTAAACGAGACCTACCCCACGTATGCTGGAGCAGCAGCCCGCGTCCGGACAGTTGAGTGGGCTGGAGCTGGAGACCTAACGTCCCGGTTGGGACGAGGCCCTGGGTCGGGGCCAGAGACACGGCGTCGTGTACCCGACAGCCTGTCCCATGCCGTGTGGCTAACTGGGCGGCAGAGGAAACCTGTTTGCATCCTCAGTTCTGCTCTTTGTGGGTCCATGACCTTGGACAGTTCCATTAGCCTCTCAAGCCTTGGTTTCTTCATCACTAAGCCAGGATGCTTGATCTGAGCCCTGTTTGCCTTTCACGGGCTCACAGGGGGCATTGCGGGCCACACCTTGGTCTATACCAGGGGCCTCGGCTCCAAGGTGGCTACTGTGAGCGCTGGGTGGGAAGGGTACCCAGGAGCGCTGGGTGGGAAGGTGCTGGGCTTTTAAGACCCAGTGTTACCTCCTCCCCAGCTCTTTGGGGAGAAATGCAGCTGCTTCACTGCACTCCTGGAAGCTGAGGGGCTTGTTGGTCCTGAGTGTCAAGACTAGAAGATATTTGTTGAGACCACATGGGGCGCCCAGCCCTGTGCTCAGCACTTTATGGTATTTAATTGTCACTAGAAAAGTATGACATAGGTACTGTTACCATCATCTTTATTTCACTGCTGAGGACACCAGAGGGTTTGAAACGGGTGGAGCTAGGATTCAGACAGGCCCACAGCCATGCTTTGGCCCCTCCTCTACTTCACCCACGTCAGCATCACCCAGAAAGCTGTTACAGATACAAATTGCCAGGCCTCACGACCTGCTGGAACCCCTCAGGACCTGCCTGCACCACTGTCAGATTAGCTCTGTGAGGCTTGAGGGCACAGAGGTGGGTGTGAGGGTGCTGCCCAGCCCTGGGCCGCAGTCCTTGTGTTGGGGTGCAGCTCTTTCCCCTGCATTCCCACATGCATGATATTTTCACTGCAAATGGACACAAGTGATCCCTTAAAGTGTCCCTGAGGGGCAGTATGGGGATTGGGGAGGGGGTGGCAGAGCTCTGCTAGATGGAGAGAGAACCCGCAGCTCTCCCTGAGAACAAGCAAGCTCACCCTTGCTCACGCTGCTGCCCAGGGCCCGAAGGGGCAGCACAGGGGACAGAAAATTCAATAAGCAGAAGGAGTGACAGCTTCAATGGCATTGCAGAGGGTGTGTGTGTGTGTGTGTTTCTTTCATCCTCTGGTTTGTGGGTGGGGGAAAGGTGAAACTATATGACTTTGGGGACCCAGAGCTTGGAAGGAGAAATTTGAAGCTGTTCAAGGTGAAGCCTGAGATCAGCTGCCTCAAGGGGCCTGGCAGGGGGAGCACGGGGCAGGGAGCAAGGGCTGGTCCGTACTCTGGGCTGCGGGGGCCTTTCTGGGGGCCCTTCCCATCCCCAGCTCCATCTCTGTTAGCCAGCAGTGTCCACAGCACAGCCCATCATTGCTCTGTCATTGATCTTGACTGCATCTCCTACGATGGGAAGTTCAAGTGCATTAATTTATGAATACATCAATTCACAATAATTTTATTATTTATTTTATTATTTGGTAGAGTAGCAGGTGTCATAGCTCACAGCAACCTCAAACTCTTGGGCTCAAGCAATCCTGTTGCCTCAGCCTCCCGAGTAGCTGGGACTACAGGTGCCCACCACAATGCCTGGGTCTTGCTGTAGCTCAAGCCTCTCTCTATTTTTAGAGATAGGGTCTTGCTCTAGCTCAGGTCTCGAACTTCTGAGCTCAAGCAATCCTCCTGCCTTGGTCTCCCAGAGTGCTAGGATTACAGGCGGGAGCCATCGCGCCCAGCCCCACTATTCCATTTTAGTTAGCTGCTGTGGATGTCCAAGGTTTCAAGCCTGATGCCTGCTTTCTTTGTTAAAAGTTGGTTTATGAGGATTTAAAGCGTTGTTAAATACTGACTAGCACCACGTGGAGACATTCTCCCTGATGGACTCAGAGGACTGAAGAGAAATGAAGAGGGAACAACTTCCTCACCATATGATTCCTGCTGTGTCGGTGAGTTGTTTACAATCATCTTGTGTACCACACAAGTCATTTCACACCCTGTGGAAATATGGTATGATCTTGGGCAAACAATTTAAAAAGATTTAGCCTTTGTAAGGTAATGTAGTCACGCGGTCCAAAGACCAAACAAAATGCAAATGCTACAGAGAAAGGTTTTACTCCCTGCACTGTCCCCATCATCCCCCCACTCTATAGCTATTGCCCTTAGTGTCTTTTAAATCCTTCCAGAATGTAGCTATGCAAACACGAGCAAATGTGAATATATAATTTTTTCTTATTTTTTTTACAAACATTTTCCGCCCCTCACATTTTTCACTTAGCAGTATATCCTGCACACCTTTCATATGTCTGTGAAGAGCTTCTCCACTCCGTAATCTTTTGGGGCATTGACCCGCTTTTGGCCTCAGCGGAGTCATCTGTACCATAGGGTCCTGCCCTATTGGCCCCCAAGGGCCCTGCAGTTTTGGCCCTGACACTCTATGGGGCTTTTCTCTGAAGTGGGGGGATCCTGACAGAAATGTCTCCTTTTCTCCAGGGCCTGACGGTGAAAGTCACAACCTGACTGATTTTCTGAGTCCATGTTGCAGTTGGATAGGGTGAGATTTCTGCCCTCACCTGACTCTGCAAAGGAGGCCTGGTGGCCTCCCCTGAAATCTACTTTCTGGGTCACTCCCCCAGGCTGGGGAATCACCCTCTCTGGCCTCCATTCTGAAAAGCAAAGGTGCTGAGCTAGATTTCTGTGAAGGCCCCTTTCAGTCTTGAAATTTGGCCATACCTGCCCCTGGTGGGCTTTGTCCATAGTAGGTGCTTGATTGACTTAGCTTGGCATTGCCAGCATCACTTCCCCCTCTTTCCTCTGACACCCTGTTTTTGATGAACATCCAGATTAAGGAGGTTAAGGGAAGACATGAAAAGTGATTGAGTCCAAAGCTTTCTTTATCTCTGAACAGGCTAATGAACTCTCTATCCTCTGCGGGAAGCCAGGAAAACTCAGCCATCTTGGTCTGGAGACCAGAGGGGTTGTGAATGTTGTCCCATGGCGCCACCTGGTGGAATGTCTGAGTGGGAGCACAATCTTCCTCCTGCAAATAAACTGCACTTTCTCATCTCCTCCCCTGCCCCAGGTGAGTGCTCTCCTCAGTCACCCCAGTCTTGCGATTACCTTATTATATTTTGGTGAGATTCTGGTGGAGAGCACACACAATTCCATTGTAATTTCTCATGTACTGTGGTCTGGTCTTGGGCTAACCCTACTCCAGGAGCATTCACAAGCCTCGCCTCACTTCATCCTCCTAAATAAAAAAAAAATAGATGTCTTTCTCTTTACCCAGATGGAAACTGTGACTCAGAGAAATTAAAGTAACTTATATGTGTCTGCACAGTTGGTGGGTGGCAGATCTGGGCCTGCCTCTGCAGCCTCTGGCTAACTGTGAAGATGGCTGCCCTAGTGCTGACCCCGGGGGAGGATCTGTCACCAGTGTCGCTGGGGCCCCGTCTTGAACCAAGACCTTCTGGTATCTGAACTTTCAGTGTAGGAGGTGGCATGAGAAGTTTTAGACTTGGTTATTTTCTAGCTCAGGGTTGCTATTGTTAGGCTAGGGGACCCTATGGGAGGGACTTGCTTTCTCTAGGTGACGCTGGCTACATCTAGCAGTGCCCTCAGCACCTCACACTTGCCTGTCCATGCCCAGAGTCCAGGGTCCAGAGTCCAGTGATTTCCCTTGATGAATGTGACATTGGTGACACAGCTGTCATTCATGACACAGAGCCATTACGTTTTATTTATTTATTTATTTTTATCAGAGACAAGGAGCAGACAAGTCAGACAGATCTGCCACTTGCTAGTTGTATGTCTTTGGGCAAGTTACCTCAGTTTCCTTATCTGTGAAATGGGGATAATGTGGCATCTAGGGTGCAAATGAAAAACGTGTATAAGGTACCTGGGGAAGAAGCAGTGCCATGGATGAGGGTTTGTATCAGATCACTCCCCATTGTACTCCTTAGTGAAAATTGGCTGCTCTAAGTGAAGACTATTTAAAATAAAATTTGCTTTTGAAATTCTGGTGGAAAAATTGAAAAAGTTTGCTATATGGCTACTCATCGGTATAATGCAGTTGAGAAGCTTGTCTCTGAGGCACTGGCTTATGCAAGGGTGGTTCCACTGCAACTTTGAGCTTGGCTAATCCTGAGAAACTGCCTTCTTCTGATGAAGTGGCTGAAATCTGGATGCTTTCAGCAAAGGAACATATAAGGCAACCACAAGCACCTTGGACAAGGTACTCCTTTTCCTGTGACAGTGGTTCTCCGTGTTGGCCACACAACCCTATTGACTAGGGCAGCTTGAAAAGCTTGAAAACATGGAGCACAGTTCCAGAGCTGTGAATTTCCTTTTTTTTTTTTTTTTTTAAGGCAGAGTCTCAATATGTTGCCCTCTGTAGAGTGGTGAGGCCCATGGTGTCACAGCTCACAGCAACCTCAAATTCTTGGGCTTAAGCGATTCTTTTGCCTCAGCCTCCCAAGTAGCTGGGACTGCAGGACTACCCACCACAACACCTGGCTATTTTTTTGTTGTAGATGTCATTGTTGTTTAGCTGGTCAGGCTGAGTTCAAATCTGCCAGCCTGGGTGTATATGGCTGGTGCCCTACCCATGAGCTATGGGCGCTGCCCTGTGAATTTCCTTTCTCCAGGCAGGAGGGGCTTTCTTCCTGGGAAACAGAGTTTGTGGCTCTCACCCTCTCATACACCAGACTAAGTTTCCCAGGGCAGAGATCATACTTGGTTCTTTTTTTGTATTCCCAGCACCCAACAGAGGGCCTGACCCTTAGTCAAAGCTCAGGGATTGCTCAGTGAATTATGTGAAAAGGCATGAGGCTCCAGCCCAACTAAAGGGAGGAGGGGACCCAAAGAGCAGGGCTTTTGCCTAGGCCAGGGTGGTTCCTTCCTGGTCACCTGTGCACTCAGGGCCTTTATTCTCCAGCTAGGAGTGCAGGAAGCTCTACCCTCCTGCACAAGTGATAGGAAGGAAGGAGGGAGAGAAGAAGAGAAGGAGGGAGGAAGAGAAAAACTTGAGTCAACAGTATAAATGATCCCTATGACACCTGCCTGCATGTCCATGTCTCTCTTAAATGAAGCAGCAACCCTCCAGTGAAGTCCAGCTCAGGGCACCCCACTCCTGTTCCAGGAGCTTGAGGGGTCCCTTCTCAGGGCTGTAGCCTCTGTGCTTTCCTGTCCCTTTTCTGCTGTCACAGACCAGGTCCAGCCCAGGGTGCAGAGGGTGCAGTGACCCTGGGACACACAGATGTTGTGGAAGCCATGGCCTCGCAGCTCAGGGAGGGATTGGAGCATTGCTGTCTGAGTCACATGCTAGTTTCTCATTTCTTCTGCTCTATTCCCAGGGGAGTTAGACTCTTGCCCTTTGCTTCTAAGCCCTTGAGCAAACAAGTCCTGATCTACTTGGGCTCTTAACTACCACTGACCCAATTATACGAGTTGGAACACAAATGCCCTCAGGGGCCAGGCAGGTGACTGAGAAAACCATGTGAAATAACAGGGTACCAGGCAATAGGGAGGAGTGTGGCCTATGGAGAACTGAGCAGGGCATAGTCTCCTAAAGGTGGCAGGATGCTGCACAGAACTGTGCAGGTTAAGGCTGCTGCTGCTGCCAACAGGGGTCCACAGGCTCCTCCCAGCTTATAGTCGGCTCTGGAGTCTGTGTCCTACTCCCACAGTTGTGTGGCCTCAGGGAATTTAGTTTCTTCCCAAGCGTCAGTTTTCTCTCCATAAATGGGGGAAATAACACCCCCTTTTGGGATTGAGAGAAAAGTGAAGTTATTATTCCTGAAATATTGAATGAAATATTCTTGATAGTTCACCTCTGTTTTCTGTGCTGTGTAACAAATTACCAAAGACTTAGCAGCTTAAAACAACACACATTTAGTATCTCATGGTTTCTGGGCATGGCTCAGCAGGTCTCAGAGGGTTCTCTGCAAGGTTGCAAACAGGGTCAGCCCAGTTGGGTCCAATTCTAAACCTGGGAAGGGTCCACTTCTAAGTTCTCTAGGTGAGTTACTGGCAGAATTCACTTTCTTGTAGCTGGAGGACTCAAGCTTGTTTCTTCAAAGTGAGCAATGGAGAGAGACTCTAGAGCAGCAATCCCCAACCCTTTTGGCGTGAGGAATTGGTTTTATGGAAGACAATTTTTCTGTGGACCAGGGTAGGGGGTGCATTTGATTCTCTGAGGAACAGCACAACTTAGATCTCTCGCATGCCCAGTTTATAGTAGGGTTCGTGCTCCTCTGAGAATCTAATGCTGATGTGACAGGAAGTGGAGCTCAGGTGGTGATGGGAGGGATGGGGAACGGCTGTAAATACAGATGAAGCTTTGCTCACTACAACTTCTCACTTCCTTCTCTGTGTTCAAAGTGTGTATGTGTAGGGGGTTGGTGGTTGAGAACCATAGCTCTAGAGTGAATCCACTAATTCTAGATGTCCTGTCACCTTTGCACATTCTGTTGGTTGGAAGCAAGTCACAGGTCCACTCAGAGAAAGGGATCCCAGAAAAGCATGAACACTGGAGGCTGGGATCACAAGGTCACCTTTAGTCCATCTACCATAGCACAGGGTGAATTGTTCGCCATTTTTACAATGGGTTGGGGGCCTACCCCTGGCAGGCAGTGTGTGGAGGATTCCATACATATTATTCCAGCTATGTTAGTTGTTTTATGGTCCAATGAAGACTCAGAGAAGCCAGGCAATTTACTTGAATTCACCCAGATAGTAAGTAGCAGGATTTGAACCTAGGTCCCTCTGTGTCCATGGCTTAGGTCTTTCCTTGACATTATGCTCAAGGTCAGGAGCAACTTGAAGCCATCCCCAAGAAACTCTCCAACTCTTTAAGGTACTTGGTTTGGATGTCAGGTATCTCCCTGGGTTCAAATGTTTTAACTCTTTCTCTGTCAGACCCTGTCCTTGGCTGCTGAGTTTCTCTGACCGACCTTTCTTTAGCTCTGTCCCCAGACAGCTCTAGAAATGATTCCAGCTTTTTGCCTCAGATTTACATCCACCTCAATTTCTTTGTATAGTGATTCTTCTGTCTCTTGTCAACTCTGTCCCACTCAATTAAGCTAATTCAACTAATGCTACTGAGACTCCCTTCTCTCCCCAAACTTTGTTTTTTTTTTAAATTTCAGGTTAGTGTAAACAACCTGAACAATCAACCAGGTCACAATCTGTGCATTGCTTAGGTAGAGTCCCTCTTGTAACTGTGTCCCACCTCTAAGCTTCTTACAGGCCAATTAGCAGGAAGCATGTTTACTATAATTTCAGTCCTGTGAGGGTTTTCTGAGGGCAAGGACAGAAAAATACTCTGTAAATAAAATAAATAACAATACTCTGTAAATAAAACAAATGTTATTTTCTCCCTAGAAGTCAGGAATAGACAATATAGAGGGAGTTTAGGCACCTTCACAAAATTATTAGGAATGAAGGCCCTTGTCATCCAGCAGCTTTGCCTTATGACTCAAGATGGCTCCAATGCTAAGCTCATGTTCATCAGCAAAAAAGAGGAAGAGCCAAAGATCAGTCCCTCCTAAGCACTCAGAGTAGGTCAGCTCCCTGGTCACATGCTCCCTTGGTACTTTTTCTTCCCCTTCACAAATAAGAATAATTCATTCTTCGTGTCATTATTTGTTTGGTGTCCATCCACCGGTGTCCCTGGCATCCCACCGTGAAGGCTGGCATTGTGTCCATCTTCTTTGTTATTCTAGTCCTGATGTCCACCACAGTGCTTGGCTTCTAGTAGGTGCTTAACTAATAGTTATTGATGGAAGAAACATGTGAGATTGTTCTTGATGTTAGGATGAGTTGGAGTTGGCCTGCCCCAAATCTGGGGTCTTCTGAATTGAGTCCATGATTATGAGCACTGCCAAGGGATTTACACGCATAACCTCATTCACTTTTCAGCAGAACTCTGAGAGGTAGATGCTGCTATTACCTCTGATTAGCGAATGGAAAGATGGCTTGAGGGTGTGAAAATACCAAGCAGGAAATCTATGATTTGAACTTGATTCTCCTAGCTTGTATTCCCTTACCTAGTGACTTTCTGGAAAATCAAGGTGCCCACTGTCCCCTCCAGACCTCCTCTCCTGCATCCCTGGCTCCTCTGATGGCTGTAGACAGCTCAGCAGTCACATATTCATTCACAGATGCTCAGGAAGCATCACACACTCAGCACCTTGTCCTGGAGTGGCATTCTACCTTCAGAATATGGAGGAGCCTCCTGTGCCATAGGCCAGTGGGAGTGTGCTGGTTCCCTAGAGCTCTTCCTCTAGAGATTTCTAGGAGTCTTGTGGCCCAAGGGCTCTTCCAGACTACAGAGGAGGGGCAGGTGGGGCTGGGGTGAGCAGGGGCACGTCTGCAGAGGGTGCCAGGTGTGCTGGGGCTTCAATTTCTTCCTCCCTCTTGACGGGGCCCACCTGGTAAAGGGAAGGTGATGGGAACTCTGGTTCCTTCCTGGGCTGGACCCCCTTCAGCCCCCGGCCGTGGAGCCTGCTGAGAGACACTGGGGGAAGGGCTTTGATTTCTCCCCTCAGACTCAACCACATACTCTAGGGAGTGACTAGATTTTGGCTGGAGTCAGGGCACTATAATCCAAGCTATAAAGAGCCCTGAGGGGTAATCTGGTCCAACGTTCTGTTGCACAGATGTGATACAGAACCCCAGTGAGGCAACAGACTTGCCAAGATCACACAGCTGGTCAGAGTCAGAGCTGGCACTGGCGCTCCAAGCCGGAGGCCTTCTGTGGCTCATTTGACTGAAGGGTTCATCTGGCCCACAGGCCATCCGAGGGGGTTTGGTGGAGAGTCCTGGTTGACACCTGGCTTGAAGAGATATGTTCTTGGCTCTGCTGCAGAGGACAGGCTGAGACCAGCCAATTCTAGTCACTGCCACCTGCTTCCAGTGGCCACCAGCAGGTGGCGATAGGTACCTAATTGCCTCGTCAACTTCCAGAATAAGAACTGCAAATAAGAACTGGCCTGACTTTTCCTCTTTCATATTTATATGGATGGAGCTGGATCAGGTTCTCCTTTTTTTTTGAGGCAAGGTCTCAGTCTGTCACCCAGACTGGAGTACAGTGGTGTCATCATAACTAACCATGAATCTCTAACTCCTGAGTTCAAGTGATTCTCCCACCTTGGCTTCCTGAGTAGCTAGGAATACAGGTGCCTGCTGCCACACCCAGCTAGTTTTTAAAATTTTTGTAGAAAAGGGTCTTGCTATGTTATCCAGGCTGGTCCAGGCTGGTCTTAAATTCCTGACCTCAAGTAATCCTTCCACCTTGGCCTCTCAAAGTATTAGGAGTACAAGTGTGAGCCACTACACCCAGCACACTGAAATCCTTTATCCTAAATATTTATTAACATCTCTTTGTCTCATCGCAATATTATTTTTGCTTTGCTTATTTGGTTGTTTTGTTAATGAATAAACATATAAATGAATGCTGTTTGGGGGAAAAAAATGCCACATTTCATCCCAACTTTAGTTGTCAAAATAATGGAGACAAGATTGAAACACAACTTTTTTGACGTCCAGAAGAGTGAAAATTCTCTGGGAAGCAACTGCCTCTCTTACTGAGTTCTTGAAGCTGAGAGCAGATGATTTTTCTGTCTTTACCTAACTTACTAATTATGGCAAATTCTTAAATGCTTAGTCATCTCCCTTGATATTATGAGTTGATTTCATCATCATCTTCTTCTTTATCTTCATCTTCATCATTACTACTATTAGCTATGTATTCTCAGAGGTCCTTTTCCTAAATTGAGATTCAGGGACTTGCATACTCTCTTTTGAACTTAATCCTTTTCAAGACCTGATCATTGTTTGAGAGTTTGTTAAGGATACAGGAGTGGCATCTTAGTGCAGAAAGGGAGCAAGCACCCTCAGTTGTATTCAATGCCTTTGTAGCAGAGCCCTCACACTTCTGCAAAGCACTCCTAACCCATCACTTCCTAGAAGACTCATAAGAACCCTGAGAAGCAGGCATCTTGGAGGCAGCAGAAGCAAAACCTCGGAACTCTGGGTTCTCCTTCTGTTAGCATGACTTATTAGCCGTATGATCATGGTGAAATCAGTCATGTTACCACTTCTAAATTCTATTTTTCCCAGTTCTGAAGCAGGTTTGCTAATACCTGCCCTTCCTATTCCCCGGGGTCATTTTCGGGATTCAATAACAAGTCAGATTGCTTAAGACTGAAAAATCTCTGGAAATCCTAACAGTACTGGCCCCATGCCCTAAATGAAGAAAAAGAGGCAAAGCAGGATGTCAGTCTTGCCTAAGCTCTTTCATCAGCAAGATCCTTTTTTCATGCTTCCTGTTGGCTGGTCCAGTGAGTAACTCCAGGCCAAGACAAAATCCATAAATAAAGCCTCCTTCCCTCCCTCTGACCCCATTCACCTCGCCTGACTTAGTTCAGGTCTCAAAGTCTCTCTCCTGACCCTTCTGGTACATGAACTTCTACCCAGCCACAGAGCTGGGGATTCCCTAATCCAGTGTTTTTCAATCTTTTTTATCTCACAGCACATTTGAACCTATAGTTAAACTTCCATGGCACACTTAAATTATGTTGATCAAAAATAAGAGTAAAAAAAAAAAAAGAATTCACTTTGGTTTGAACTTCTTTTGAAAATAATTTCATTAATGATCTTTAAAATTTTTTGTGGCATATCTAAGATTTTCTTGCAGCACACAAGTGTGCCATGAAACACCAACTGAAAATTGCTAGTTTAGTCCATGTTCCACTCTGGGATGGCCAGAACTATGTTCCAAAGTGTACACATGGCCATGCCCTGCTCCCTAAGCTGAGGTGGCCAGAGCTATGTCCCAAAGAGTATACATGGCCATGCTCTGTTTCCTGGGCTGAGGTGGCCAGAGCTATGTCCCAAAGAGTATACATGGCCATGCTCTGCTCCCTAAGCCACTCTTTCACAACCTACAGCAGGGAGGAGGGACACACTTAGAAGGATAACAGAAGAGCATCTGATGAATGGGAAAATGACAGAGGATGGATAGAGAACTTGGAAGGTGTGGTAGGTGTGGGAAAGAGGCTGCCTGTCAGAATTTTGGACTTGGTAAAGGAGCACAGGCATTGCCAAATGTCAGCCCAGCGAGGTGTAGATGCAATCAAGTCACTCTTTGCTCTCCTAGTGATGCCTCCATTGGTGAAACACAACTGAACACCAGAGGACAAGGGAGCTTAAATAACTAGAAAGAAGGGAAGAGAAGACTAGAAATTTATTCCGAGGGAGTGCATGGAAAACATCTACCACACTTGCCATAAGCCCTTGTGGATCTATCGTTTGGTTAATTCCTGGCTCCCTTCCTACCCTTTCCCCTATAGAACTGTAGAATCCATACTTCTCTATACATCCAAATCAATCCTAATTATGGCATGTACATAATTCTCACACAAATACCACTTCTACTGTCTCCTGTAGAGTTAATCACGCTCTCTGTTGGGTCCCCTCAGCGTTTTCAGGATTTAGAGGTAGAATGTCTGAGTGGAAATCCTAGCTCTGCACTTGTTGGCTATGTGACCTCAATCAAATTACTTAACTACCTGATGCCTTGGTTTCCCCATCAGTGAAATGAGATATTAATGCCATTTTCTATAGGGTGTTGTGATGCTACATGGTAAGCGTAATCCCTGCCAAACGCTTAGAACAGTGGTTCTCACAGTTAAAGGGTCACGGGCATTAGGAAGGTTGAGAACCACTGCCTTAGAACAATGTCTGCCAAATAGGAAGCATTCCAGAAAAGAACTATATCATCACCTTTGCTGCACCACTCACAGTCTATCTGGTGGCAACGTTGGCCCTGTCCAGTCAGCTCCTCCACTTGCCTAAGGCCAGATATTTCTCTGACTTTGGATGCTTGACATTCAGCTCTTTGCACATAGAGGTACTTGGTAAATATTTATGAATTTGAATTGAACTGAAGATGAAGGAAGGTAGACTAGCTGAGTGAAATCAACTCTGTTTTCCTTGAAGTCCTGTGAAAATTCCAATCCCAGCATTTTGAACTTACCAACAATTAGCTAGTATTGGTTTACAGAAACTGTGCTTGTTAAAACTAGGAGTTGTCAAAGAGTCTTAATAGGCATCTCTTAAGCTGTGTGTGTTTAAACAAAGACCCTGATTGAAAGGCTGTGTGTCATAGGCGTCTAGAGAAATCAATGCAAATCTTTATGCCATCATCATTTTCCTTGCCATGCTGCTACTTGATCCCTGATCTCCATAGATTCCAAAATTTATAGAAATTGGGGGTACAGTTCTGCTTTTGCTCTTTGTTTAGTTACAGACAAAAGCATAGCTTGAGGAAAAGTGGGAGAGTATAACTTCCAAACACATTCACCATTTAATGAAAACTTTTTAGGCAAGAAATTGTTGGCTTAGTTGCGATTAGGACTAATATAAAGAAATGTTGGAGATAGTGTGTGAAATCTTTTATCTACTTGTATCCCTTCTAATAACTGGAGAAGGCTATTCCCATGTCACCCCACCTTCAAATTGGCTTTCCCTGGTGGAAGGGCTTTTCCCTGGCTATAAAAATATAAGACCTAATATTTTGGACCATGCTATATGTAAGATGTCAAAAACCTTATATTATGATCTAATAAATATTTTTCAAAGTCTTGTAGTTTATTTTCATGTATTGGGAGATATGTTGGGCACCTGTAGGGTCTCAGGCAGTATTCTAGTGCTGAAGGTGCACTAGTGATCAGTACAGGTGCTGTTTGTTCCGACCCTTACAGACTTTTTTTTTTTTTTGAGACAGAGTCTCACTATGTCAGCCTCGGTAGAGTGCTGTGGCATCACAGCTCACAGCAACCTCAAATTCTTGGGCTCAGTGATTCTCTTGCCTCGGCCTCCCAAGTAGCTGGGACTACAGGTGCCTGCCACACTGTCTGGCTATTTTTTTGTTGCCATTGTTGTTTTAGCTGGCCCAGGTCAGGTTTGAACCCACCAGCCTTGGTGTATGTGGCCAGCACTCTATCCACTGAGCTACAGGTGCTGCTCCTTTACAGGTGTTATTATTAAGTGGGTATGCTATAGCTTAGTTTCTAAGAAAGTTCTCATTATTACAAAATTCTGCTACCCAAAAAATTTGCTATGAAAAAGAGTTACAAATAAGATACTGTTTTCCTGTAGAACATTGTAATAATATTACTTTAAAGATATAAACTATTTTGTTATCACAAGCTCAAAAACAAAAACTATTCTGAATGGATAAATTCAATATTCCTCCTTCGGGAACTACTCATGATATGCAAGGCTCAGGAAGAATTAGTAGCTGAATGTCTCTGAAATACAGAGACTAAATGGAAAGGAAGTTAAGGAATTATACTGTAAAAATAGATTTGGACTCATCAGGTAGTGGCTCAAATGGGAAGTTCCTAATTCATCTCTTAGTTAAGCTGAGCAGGGGCTGTGAAATGAGGTGCTGCCATTAAGTGCTTTGTGAATATGTTAACATAATGGTCAAAAAACAAAACAAGCAAATAAATAAAAAAGATGAAAGTAAAAATGAAGAGGCAGAGAATAATGTAAATGATCCCAAGGAAACAGGAACGCAGAAGGGTTGCCGCCACACAGGTTGATGGGCTGCTGAGGTGGGCACGCTCCACAGGAGCTGTTAAGGGGGTGAATGCAGATCACCTTTCCAGTGTGTTCACAGGTGGCATCCAGGGTCTGACACCCAGGGAATCTAATGCAGGAGCTCTCGAGTGCATTAAAGAGTCTAAACTTTAAAAGAAACCAACATGATTCTGATATAAGTGATCTAAGAACAATTTTAAGAAATACTGATGGAGTAAATTTTTGAAGTTTATGACAAAATCTTGAAAAAACATTTTTAGTAAGATGGGAAGGAGAAACAGTAAAGGAAATAAGGCTGACATGAATTAAGAGGATGAAAAAGAAGCTTAAAGAACTGTCTGTAAACAGTGAGTAAACCAGTTGGAATTTTATTTTCTAATTATTTCTGAACTTAAACTAATTATCTTTTTAAGAGCCATAAGTTGCTAGGATTCAAAAGGTTTGCTTTTCCAAAAATTCTTTTTTTTTTTTTTTTTGAGACAGAGCCTCAAGCTGTCACCCTGGATAGAGTGCTGTGGCATCACAGCTCACAGCAACCTCACAGCAATTCCCGGGCTCAAGCAAGTCTCCTGCCTCCGCCTCCCAAGCAGCTGGGACCACAGGCGCCCGCCACAATGCCCGGACATTTTTTTTTTTTTTGGTTGCAGCCGTCATTGTTGTTTGGCGGGCCCGGGCTGGATTCGAACCCGCCAGCTCAGGTGTACGTGACTGGCGCCTTAGCCCGTTGAGCCATCCAAAAATTCTTAATGAAAACTTTCAAGTGCACACCATACTTGAAAATCTTTTATGGGGATATAAGTTCCAGCACTCATATTGCACTTGACCTGTTGCATATCAGTGTATCAACTACACCTCTTCTTTAATCCAATTTCAGTACATTTCAAAGTTATTGCAGACATGAACTCATTTCTCCCTATGTAATTCAGGTTGTATATCACTAATTAGGGTTAAAGATGTGTTTAAAGTTTTAACATAAAGTGTGCATACAAAAAAGTACAAACTTGTAAGAAATATGTGCATACAATAAAAGATACAATTATCAAGTGTAGACTCACTATTGACAAATGCATACACCTGGGTAACCCAAACACTTATCAAGATATGGAATACTACCTTCACTCCCTTTCCTAAAAGCAAACAATATTCTAAATTTTCTTCACCATGTGTAAGTTTCTCTTGTTTTAGAATTTCATATAAATGGAAGCCCGGAATGTGTTCTGTCTTATGTAAGGCATTATTCTTTCAGCAAAATGCTTTAGAGATTCACTTATGTTGTTAAATGCATTAGTAATTTTATTTATGAGTAGTATTCAATTAAATATCAGTTTATCCATTTTCCTATCAAAGGTTACCAGGGTTGTTGCCAAAATTGAGCTGTAATGAATACAGCTGCAAGGCTTTTGTGAATGTGTTTTTTATTTGCCCTGAGTAAATACGTAGGTGTAGAGATTTGTATATATCTTGGCCATTTTCCTTTGTCAGATGTATGTTTTGCAAATAAGTTTCCTTGCCTGTGGTTTGGTATTCATTTCTTTATATTTTTGATTTTTGATGAGCAAAAATTTTAATTTTGGTAAAGTCTAATTTATTATGTTTATCACTTCTGATAACTTTTCTAAGAAATACTTACCAACCCACCAAAAGCTTTAAGCTTTTATTTCTCCTATTAAATCTATGAGCCTGCTTTAATTAATTTTTCTATCTGGTGTTAAGTATTAATTTCATTTTGTCTCCCACCCCTAAACCCAGTGATTTCAGCACCATCTGTTAAAAGATTTTCATTTCCCATTAGATTAATTTGGTGCTTTTTCCCAAAAGTCAATTTCTCATACTGGGGTAGCTCTATTTCTAGCATCTCTGTTCTGGTTCTTTAATCTCTCAGTCTCTACGCCAGTACCGGTCTCACACTTTCTGGATTATTCTAACCAGATAGTAGCCTTAAAGTCAGGTAGGGTAATTTTTCCAACTTTGTTCCTATTTTTCAAGATTGATTTGGATATTTTAAGTGTTTTCATTTCAATATAAATTTTAAAACTAGTTTGTCAGTGTATAACTCTCCCCCTAAAAAGGCTCCTAAAATTTTGGGAGAATTGAAAGCTTAACAAAATTAAGCCTTTCCAGTACATTTATTTATATCTTCAACTTCTCTTCACATGTTTTCATATTTTTCTCTTTAATTTTGCTTCATATAATTTAAAGCTCCTTTATTAGTTGTATAAACATTTATAATGGCTATATTTTCCCGACGAATTGACTCTTTTATGATTATGAAGTGACCAACTTTATGCCTGGCAATATTCTTTGCTTTGGAGTCTATTTGATATGAGTGTCATCACTATGGTCTTCTTACGCTCCCTGTTGAGTAATACTGTGCCTTGCAGTTACTTTCAACCTGTGTTGTCTCACAGCCATCCTCACAACAGAACTCTCTAGGCCAATAAACTTTTAAGTTTTCTTAAGTTATTTACCCAAACCAGGTCAAATTTACAACTTGAGAAAAGTGCATTTGAAGAACAATTTAAAGAATAAATGCTGTTTTATAGTATACATACTTAGCACTTTGTGATGTAAAAGAACTCTGCATCTATCTGGATCTTGGAAGTTTCCCAAAGATGAGAAATTCTCACTTTTAGGGCTGAAATATAAGACTTACTTCAATATTGTTCTCAGAAAAATAAAGACTCACATAATCGCCTAAGCAGATATTAATAGGTGAAGCTAATAAATCACTAGATATTTTAGACACTCAAATTGTAGGTAACAGAGAGGTGAAAATGTCTTTGTGAAGCTTAGCTCAGAATTGAAAGAAAACTTATTTTCAGTGCTAATTTAATTTAATCTAATATGCAAGTAAGAACTATTAATAGTTTAGGATACCTGATTATACCTGCAAATATGTACTCAATCCACAGCATTTTCTCTAAAGAAATAACACATTTGAAACAATAGTGCTTGCTTAAATTTTATTTAAATTGACTATTTTAACATGACTTATTTTTTTTCTATCAAAAGCTTGAGATGTATGCTAGTATTTCTAGAGGTGAGGGAAGCATGAAAACCTCTGTTTTGAACTCAGAAAAAATATCCAACAAAAGTTTGGTAGGATCATAGGTTTATATTCTTACTTTGCAGCAGCCAGCATAAATTCAGGGAACCACAATTCACAAAGCATGGTGGACAGTATTGTGATAGTAATTACGTATATAAATTTTGTATTATACATTATTTGTATTTCAGCAAATTCTGTGGTTATCTCATCTCTGTCATTTCTGATTGATGAAATTAGGGATTTTACTCTTTTATTTCTGGTTAGGTTAGCCAAAGGTCTATCTATTTTATTGACCTTATCAAAAAACCAACTTTTCGATTCATTGATTTGTTGTATAATTCTTTTACTTTCAATTTCATTTAATTCTTCTCTAATCTTGGTTATTTCTTGTCTTCTGCTGGGTTTAGGGTTGGAAAGTTCTTCCTTCTCTAGTTGCTTGAGATGTCCCATGAGAAGCTCATTCTTTCGGTAACTTCAGCTGCTCTCTAATTCCTGGGAATTCTGCCTCAGAAAGAACCTGAAGAACCTGCATTGAAACTATCAGCATTTTATTCATTTGCCTCTCCCTCCCTGCTAGTGCCACCACCAATGACAGGTGTTTGCCATACAGAGGGGACAGTTTTCCTAATTTGGGGAAAGTTCTTGACATCTTAAGAATCTAAAGCAGAGGTTCTCAACCTGTGGGTCATGACCCACAGGAACTGTATTAAAGGGTTGCAGCATGAGGAAGGTTCCTTTAGATTCTAAAGGAACATGGAAATCAAGAGAAGTTTTCTTTCTTTTGCCTCTGAGCTTATATACTTAGTTTTAAAGAGCCAGAGATAAAGGTATTTACTAGACTGAGTGAAAAGAAAACAGGATCTTAGGGGGTTCAGTCAAAAACTTGGAAGGTATGAACAAAAGAGTTGTATCTGTCTCAGTCCCCAGAAACATGTCTCCCTTATCATCCAGGGCTCCCCAACAGCTGTACGTCTGTTTCTCCACAAAGACATTTACAGAGTTACTATCACTTATTACTAGTAGCATTACCTACTTCTCTATTCTTATCTGGGGAAATCATATTCTGTCGCTTGCCCATGCAATGTCCTTTCTTTAGGAAGAGAGGCTCATCTTTGTTTGAGGTAGCTAGAAGCTCACCTGAAAAATGTTTCCCAGTCATCCTTGTACATCATGTCATTGGGTTCTGACCAATAAGATACAATCAGAAGTTGCAGAGTGGCACTTTTTTTTTTTTGAGACATAATCTCACTTTTTACCCAGTAGACTGCCATGGCACGTAGCTCAAAGCAACCTCAGACTCTTGGACCAAAGCTATCCTCTTGCCTTGGCCTCCCCAGTTGCTGGGACTACAGGTGCCACAGCTCCCAGCTATTTTTAGAGAAGGGGTCTGCTCTAGCGCAGAGTGGTCTTGAACCCTGAGCTCAGGTAATCCACCTGCCTCAGACTCCCAGAATGCTAGGATCACAGTCATGAGCCACTGTGCTTGGTCTGGCACTTTTTTTTTTTGAGACAGAATCTCACTGTTACTAGGGCAGGGTATAATGGAGACAGCCTTGCTCACAGCAACCTTAAAGTACTGGACTCAAGCGATCCTCCTGCCTCAGCCTTCCCAGTAGCTGGGACAACAGGTGCCCACTTGCCCAGCTAATTTTTCTATTTTTAGTAGAGACAGGGTCTCTCTTTTGCTCAGGCTGGTCTCAAGCTCCTGAGCTCAAGTGATCCTTCCACCTTGGCCTCCCAGAGTGCTAGGAGTTACAGGCATGAGCCACCATGCTTAGCTCTTTCCTGCTTCTGAAAGCTTCAGCAGCAATCCTGGATAATTAGTGATCTTGAGGATAGAAGACGGTCTTGATGATTAAAAGGCAGACAGAGTAAAGCATGGGTTCCTGAAAACCACAGAATTATATCAGTCCCAGCTGCTAACATTTTACACATATTTACTTAACTGCTTTTATGAATTTTCTGTTATATGTTATATAATTATAACTGTTACTGAAGGAACATAGGAAATTTCACCTGCCCCCAAATATAGCAACCTTCTATAATGATTATTTCATTATTTACGTATTTTTCTAGAGGTGGGGTGTCACTCTCTCACCCATGCTGGCTGCAGCGGCATAATCATAGCTCACTGCAACCTCCAAATCCTGGGCTCAAGTGATTCTCCTGCTCAACCTTCCTAGTAGCTGAAGAACTACAGAAAAAGCCACCATAAGCCTGACCTGATTATTTTAAATTAAAGGCCTGCAAGAGGCTTTATTCTGATATTCTCTTATCTACCTAAAGATTTGACCAAAGAAAACACAATTTCCCTCCATGAAATCTCATTATCTGTCACAGAAAAAAGACTGAGGAATGTAACTTCACCTAGATGAACTTTCTCACAAGATAATGTCTGCCTCTTGGGCTTATTCAATTCCAAAGAAAATAATTAACAAGTTAACTGCTGTCTCCATTTATTCTCCTTAATAATCATTTACTACTCCTCAAAAGAATTGCCTACATTTCCCATCCCCCCTATGAAAAAATGCTGATAAGCATCTGTACTTCATTAAGTTATTGGGTAATTAACTCCTGTCATCCTCTGTCCCCACACATTATATAAGTTCTGTATGCCTTCTTTCTCCTATTAATCTATCTTGTGTCAGTTCATTTTCAGTGAACTTTCAAAGTGTGGAAGGGAAGCGTCCCCCTTTCCACTGCAATACCAAAATAACATCAGAGAAAGAAGGCATGGATTAAAACATAACAGCAACTGTTCAAAGGTGTCCAGGGTAAGTCAAACAAGATGAGACCAAGAAACCATCGCACCCAGAGGAAACTAAGCAGACAGGACCTCTACTGTAAACTGGCATCCTGGCTTGGGCCTTGGGACAGAAAAGGTCATTAGTGGCAGAATGGACAAAATCCATGTCAGGTCTATAGTTTAGTTGATTCATTATACCAATACTGATGTCTTAGTTTTTAAGATGTTAACAGTGGGGAAGTTGGGTGAAGGGTACATGAGACCTCTCTTTCACTATCCTTGCAACTTTTCCATAAATCTAAAAATGATTCAAAAATAGAAAGAATTTTAAGAACGATGAACAATGACAGTGTTGGGAAGGGGAAAAAAATAGAAGCTGATGGCCCTAGTTATAAGATTGAGGTTGTAGTGAGCTACAATGATGCCTCTGCACTCTTGCTTGGGGGTCAGAGTGAACCCCTATCTCAAAAATAAGTAAATAAATAAATATCTCCTTTCACTAAATCATAAATCTTTTGAGTAAAAGATGATTTTTTACTCATTTTGACATTTAGTTCTAACTCTTAACCTGACACATGGTCAACACTTAAATAAAATAAATAAAAAAGAAAAAGTAAATAAATAAAATAAATAAAAAGAATAAGAAAAAGTCATGGGAGTTGAACAAAAATAGCGCAAAGGAGGATCCATGAATTTGCAGGATTCTGAATGTGCTCCCTTCTCCAAGTAGCCTAAACTGCTGGCTTTGTTGTTAACCGTGCGTCTCTCGATGCTTGTTGTTCCCTTGTCCTTTCCCTTGAAAAACCCAGCTCTAAACTAACCTAAGGACTTAACTTCTCTACTTCATATTCACGTTTTTTAAAAACTAGCCAGACCACAATTCTGACAATAGGAAAAGATCTTTCTTTTCAAAGGGAAAGATGAATCAATCTCTAAAGCAGTTGCCTTTTTTCAGGGGCACAAAACAGATCTTTTGTTAACTTGTAGTATTCCGACTGTAGTGATTATTAGACGCGTGTAATACCTTTGCCTGGATCGCCTTGCACACCTCATCTTTGCCCAGTCTTCTCGGCCTTAGAGTCGGTACAGTCTCACCACCTCCAAAAAGTTGGGCTTGATTTCTCCATCCATGTTAGGGGCCTTGCCTCTGGGTTTACATGACAGACAGTGAATAAAATGTAAACCCCTGAAAATCAATGCATTTGTGTTGCCTTACCTGCTACATGCCTGGCACATACATATTTAGCAGGGAGTATAAAAGAATAGCAGAATAAAAGGAAAGAAGGAAGAGAGAGAAGGAGAGAGAGAGGGAGGGAGGGAGGGAAGGAAAGAAGGAAAAGAGGAAGGCGGGAGGAAGGAAGGACGGAAGGAAGGAGCTGGACAATTTCTCAGAAAACAGATTTAAACGTCCTTTTGTCAAGGCCTGTCCCAAACCTCATCCTGCCTCTCGGTTTGCTGCTGACCTCCTGTCCGTACGTGCCCTTCCCACTCCTTGATTTCTTCTGC
>CAUYRH010154955.1:0-13138 GCA_963574655.1 Perodicticus potto
CCCAAATAAAGGAAATATTGAAAGGAAGATTTTTTGATGAAATTCAGGACATCAAGGGTAGTATGATGACAGGTTTGATGGCCATTCCAGGAAAAGAGTTCCAAAATTGCTTTGAAGCGTGGACTAGATACTGGCATTTGTGCATAGTTTCCCAAGGGGAGGACTTTGAAGGTGATGGTAGTGAGATATGTAGCACTTTCTCTAGGATGATTTTGCAAACTTGCAAACTACAGATATAGATATATCTGTATCAATATCTGTCACTGTTACTGTCTGTCTATCTATCAAGACTAAAAAGAGTCTCAGGGACCTGCAGGAAAATTATAGATTTGACTTTCTTTTTTTTTAAATGTCAGAATCCACAATGAGAGGAAAAAGAGAATGGGGCTAAAAGAGTGCTCAAAACATAATAGAGAAAACTTCTCAAAGTTGGTAGAAAAAATAAACCCACAAATATAAGAAGGCAAGAAATGCCCAAATAAGATAAAACAATGCTAAGAAACAATATCATTAAACTTTTGAGAATTGCAAAGAAAAGTTTTTAAAGTAGCCAGAGAGAAAAGGCACAGATTTCCTAAAGAGAAACACCAACTTGAAATCTGGTGGATTTCTCATCTGCAACCATGGAGACCAGAAGGAAGAGGAACAGTTTTCAAGGAGTGAGGGAAAAAGAAAAGTCAACTAAGAATTCTATACACAATAAAACTATTTTTCATGAAAGGAAAAATAAAGACATTCTTAGATGAAAGAAAATTAAATGTTGTTCGCAGATGATTTCATTTTTATTTTTTTCCTGCGAGTTCTCCTAGTGAATATTAGCAGGCTTAGATTTAGAGAACGGCTTACTGAAGATTTTCAAACAGAAAGGAAATTGCAAAGGAACAATCTCAGAGCATCAGTAAGAAAGAATGAACTCTGGATAAGAACATAAATGTGGGTAAAGAGAAGACTTTGTCTTGCTCAAGAGTTTTCTAAAGCGCACATAAGAATTAAAAACAAAATTATATAACCCCATGATACATAATAAAATAATATTTTAGGGCAAAGATCATAGAGAGAAATGAAGAAAATGAATGTTTCCACAATTCATTCAAAGTTCTCAAACATTGGTACAGAAGACTAGAATATTATAATACACAGAGAGACCACTAAGAAAGGTATACAAAGCAGCACACTCCAAAATAATATAAATAAAGATGATAAAGATGAAATCTTTGAACAATTCATATAACCCACAAAATGGCAGGAAGTCCCCCATGGCACATAAAATTTGTATTAAATAAATTTGTATGCTTTACCCTTGCTAATCTGTTTTCTATAATATGTATATAAACCTTGTTATGGGTAAAGAAAAGATACTACTTTTTCTCCCCTACAGATCCAACAAGCTACAAAAAGAATTTTACAAGTTGACCAAATTGGATTTATTCCAGGTATGTAAGGCTGGTTCCACATTAAAAAATCAATCAGTATAATCAACCATATCAACAAGCTAAAGAAGAAAAATCATATGATATTATCAATTGACAGAAAAATCATTTGACAAAAACCAGTAGTCATTTGTAGTAAAAACTACAAGTTAGTAATACAGGTAAACTTCCTCAACTTGGTAGTGGATATCCACAAACAGCCTTTCTAATATCATACCGACTTGTGCAAGAAAAATAAATTGAAGACATATAGGTTGGGAATAGAGAACTAAAACTATCCTTACTTAAAAATGACAGAATTAGCTATATAAAAAATCCCAAGCAACCTACCAGGCCAAAAAAACCAAGACAATACAAAACAAACAAACTGGTAGAAATAATAAGTGAATTCAGCAAGGTCACAAGACACAATATACAGTATCAATGCACAATATTAATAACATTTCTATGGATTAACAATAAACATGTGGAAACAAATTTTAAACACAGTATCATTTCCATGCTCCCCCCCCCAATATTTATAAATCTAATTTAAAAGGGACAAGGTAAATATAAAATTACAAAGTGCAAATTTATAAACTGATAAAGCAAATATGACCAACATAAATGGCGAGGCTAATGGTGTTCATGAATTGGAAAACTTGGCATAGTAAAGATGTCAATTCTCCCTAAATAGGTCTACAGGTTTAAAGTAATTCCTGAAAAATTCCAGCAAAGCTTTTGTCCATATGGATAAACTAATTTTAAAATCTATATGGGGAAAATATATATAATTATGAAATCTATAAAATCTATATAGAAAATAGCTAAAACTTCTTGTAAAAGAAGAGCAAAATAGAAGTCACTCTACTCAAAGTTAAGGCCTACATGTGGCTATGGGACTCAACACAGTGTGGTATTGGCAAAGGCAGAGACAGCCAGATAAACCAATGGAGCAGAAAAAAAAACCCTCAAAAAACTTTGAAAAATATGTCCCACTAATTTTTCAAGAAAGAAGCACAGCAAATCAATGGAAGAGAAATAGGTTTTTCAAGACACTAGAACAATTGAATCATCTTAGAGGAAAAAAAAATGAAAAAAAACCCTCTCTCCTTATATACTGTGAACTACAATAAAACTGTAAGCTCCTCAGCCAACTTCATGGACCCTTTCTTGGCCAAAGGGCCCCCCAGAAGTAAAAATAAACCTTAAAGATGAGTTGCTAGACATGAGAGAAGGAGGGTTAGACATGCCTACTTATGCCTTTTCCTTTTTGGAGTTATTCTTCACAAAATAAGATACAAAATTATTAACAAGCCCAAAGCCACATAAGGCAAATGTTAAACCACACTTTCAAGTCATCAATTTATTTAACAGATGACTTGAGTCTCGGTATATGTCTGGTGGCTGATCTATGATTACATAGTACCTCATTTGAACTTAAAACACTCCAAGTTTTTAGACAGAGCTTCATTTCTTTAATCAATTACAAATCCATGACTCTTTAAACTCAGCTGTAATCCCCTTCTTTGAGATGCCCTGCTGTTTTGAACTAAACCAATGTACACCTTCCACATATTGATTTATGGCCTTACATGTAGTTCCTATCTTCCCAATACATAAAAAACCAAACTATAATTCAACCACAGCAAGACCACTTGCTCAAGGCTTCTTGGGGATGGCTCTGTTGGCCATGGTCCCACATATTCAGCTCACAGTATACCTCTTCAAATTATTTTAGAGTTTGAGTTCTTTTTCATTAAAGGTACAAATTAACTCGGAGGGGCCTGTGGCGCAAAGGAGTAGGGCACTGGCCCCATATACCAGAGGTGGTGGGTTCAAACCCAGCCCCGGCCAAAAACTGCAAAAAAATAGTACAAATTAACCCAAAATGGAACACACACTTAAATGCAAACAGCAAAACTGTAAAAGTTTCAGGAAAATAAAAAACAATAACAGGAGAAAATTTTCAGGACCTAGGACTAGGGAAAGAATTTTAATACAGTACAGCAAAAGTACTATCCATACTGTTTAAAAGTTCTAAGTTGGACTTCGTCAAAATTAAACAATTTTGCTCTTAAAATGAGTCCATCAAGGTGAAAAGTAGCTTTACATATGGGGAGAAAATATCTGCAAACCACATAACTGACCAAGGAACTTATTCAGGGGGTTTCTCCAACATGTGAGGAAAGCCCCTGACCTCATCAAGTATGTTCTTGACTTTGTGTAGGAAAGAATTCAAGTGTGAGCCAACCAGCAGAAAGTTCACTAAAAGAGAAATCGACAATAGATCCTACTCGACAGACGGAGTAGGGGTTCTTCTCTGGGCAGTGAAGACCTCTCATGGAGCAATGGTAACATTTTTATGTGTTCATAAACCCTGTTAGGAAGCAGCCGTAAATGACCAGCATTGTGATGTCAGGCAACAAAGTTTTGTCATGAATGGCTATCGCATAAAGATAAGGGTGACCAGCTCGTGAGGCATCTAGCCTAATTCTTCACCCATCCTCGGGTGGTCCTGGGTGGCACCGTGCTGGCGATGAAGGTTAGGGTCTGGTCCCAGTGAAAATGGCTGCACTCAGGCTCTCTCAATCTTCCTTTTCTGCCTTATCTCTACCTTAGAATTTTATCTAGAGTACATATAAAACCTTAAAACTCAACTATAAAAATATCAAACATTCAATTAGAAAATGGGCAAAAGATAGAAGACATTTAATCAAAGATGATATAAAGATTACAAAAAAGCACATGAAAAAATATTTGGGAAATGCAAGTTAAAACCATAATGAACTTTCTCTGTGTACTTGTACCTATGAAAATGTTTGAAATAAAATATTATGATGACACAAAATGTTGGTGGAATGTATAGAAACTAGGTCAACCTTAAATTGTCAATGGGAATTTAGAATGATGGTATTCACTCTGGTAAACAGTTTGATAGCCTTCTGTATCACTGTACTGTATATGCAACTGTCATAGCATAGTAAAACCAATTCATCTCTGGGGTGTTTATCCTAGAGAAATGATAGGCCCACACAAATATCTATACACAAATACTTTTAACAGTTTCATCCTAAATAGCCCCAAACTAGAAACAATCCAGATGTCTTTCAACTGGCAAATGATTAAATTAACTATGGTACAATTCTACAGCATAGAGTATTAATCAGTAATAAAAAAAATATTCAACTATGTTAAATCCAACAACTTGGATGAATTTGAGAGCATTATGCTCAGTTGAAAAAGCCAATCTCAACACATGTATTGAATCCATTCTTGAAATGACAAAATTATGAAAATGGAATCTAGATTATCATGAGAGGTTAGGGTTGGTGGAAGGAGGTGGATATGGCTATAAAACAGAAACATAAGGGATCCTTTTTGTGATAGATTGTTTTTTATCTTGAATGTACCAATATCCACATCCTGATCATAATATTGTAGTATAGTTGTTCAGAATATTATCTTTGGGGGTACGTAGAATGTCTCTGTATTATCTCTTATAACTACATGTGAATCTCAGAGTAAAGAGTTTAATTTTTTAAAAAAGATATTGTGAAAAACAAAACTAAAATATAATACTCCTTAGATCAGGGGTCCTCAAACTATGGCCTGTGGGTCACATGCATCCGCCAAGGACATTTATCCAGCCTGTGGGGTGTTTTTGCCACTGCTGCCTGTCCTGCTTATCTGCCTACTCATCGAGGGCCGCAGTGCGCTTGTGTGGAACGTGCACTGCACTCTCCAACTCCCCTCTTCCTCTCTGTCTCTCGACTCCTCCTCTCAGTTTTGGGTGAGACTGAGACTCATGATCTGGTGAGTCATGAACTTATGCAGAGCCTGCTGCTGCCTGAGGACTGCGGTAAGAACAAGTTGGGATTATTGTTTTTTTTTTTTTTGTTTTTTTTTTGAAGTTAGGAGGTCTATTTTTTTTTTTTTTATTTTGCAGTTAGTAGGGCCTTTTTTTGTGGTTAAGTGGGGCCTTTTTTTTCTTAAGTTAGGAGGTCTTTTTTTTTTTTTGCAGCTGGGGTGCCTTTTTTTTCATTTTAAATATTGTATTTGTACTTGGTCCCCCCCCCCTTTTTTTTTTTTTTTGCAGTTTTTGGCTGGTGCTGGGTTTGAACCCATCACCTCTGGTATATGGGGCCGGCGCCCTACTCCTTTGAGCCACCGGTGCTGCCCCATTTTGTTTTTTCACTTCAAAATAAGATATGTGCAGTGTACATAGGAATTTGTTCATAGTTTTTTTTGTTCTTTTTTTTTAACTATAGTCCAGCCCTCAAATGGTCTGAGGAACAGTGAACTGGCTCCCAGTTTAAAAAGTTTGAGGACCCCTGCCTTAGATGATAGAATCAATATTCAGCAGTGCTCCTGGTAACGATTTCTCTGTTTTTATTTGTCAGAAAGGTTTTTCTCTGCTTTCTTTTTGGCAGATATTTTTACTGAGAATATTTAGTAGAATTCTGGGTTGGCTTTTGTTTTTTCCCCCGCTTTAAGGATATCACTCTATTGTCTTCTGGTTCCCATAGTTTCCAAAAAGAACATTCTTCCTTTATAAAAGCAGTCCCCAACATTTTTGGCACCAGGGACCAGTTTTGTGGTAGACAGTTTTCCACAGATGAGGGAGCAGAGGAACATCAGATTCTTACCAGGAGCCCACAACCCGTATCTCTCCCATGAGCAGTTGATGGTAGGGTTGTCCCTCCCACTCCACACCCCCCACCATCCCATGGGAATCTAATGCCCTGCTGATGCGACATGGGGTGTGGCTCAGGCAGTGATGTGAGCATTAGGGAGCAGCTGTAGAAACACATGAAGCTTCACTCGTTGGCCCAATGCTCCCCTCTTGCTATGTGATCTGATTCTTGCTGGTCCCTGGCCTGAGGGTTTGAGGACCCCAGTTTATAACAGTCTCTTTATCTTTGATTTCGATGAGTTACTTGAATTTGATGCATCAAAATGTCTTTCTTTTGTTGTATTTTCTGTTTTAAATTCTCTGCACTATCTAACCAATCTGGGAAATCTGAGCTAAAATCAAATTTTAAGAAGAAAAATCAGTTGTAGAGGCACACTTCCAAGTGTAGAGTGAAAACCTTTGAGAATATTTTCTTCCATAAAAACACCAAGAACAGTGGGAAATAGTCCAGATGAACATTTTTCTGAACTCTTCAAACTAACCACTCTTAGAATAATTTAGGAGCATTTATTTAAGAAAAAATGGCTGGATCTTGGTATGATTAGCAAGATAATGGTAGATGAACTTGGCTTTTATCCATCCTCATTTTGCTAACTTGGTGGAAACCTTGAAAATTATGAGCCTTATAACCATGACAGCTATGAAAACCATTAGCAGTCACTGTAGGGACAAAACTTGTTTGTAGATCTCCTAAAATCCATGTCACGAAAAAATTGTATGACAGTTCTCCATAAAAGTCCAGTTTATAGGTCTTGTATTTATTTAACCTGACCACAATTACTCAATAGGAAAGGTCCTGTCCATAGGGTGGTTGTTAAAAATAATAAGCAACATTTGTTTGAGTTTGAAGATTTCCATAGCACAAAGGCCTAAAGTGGTGAGATCAGTTGGACAAATAAGAGGCTGATTAAAAGAAAAAAAAAAAAAAAAAAACCAAAAAACTTAAAAGGAAATTCAATCCATTGGGACTTCAAAAGTACTCACATAAAAGGCCACAGGCCTGAGCAGGCTCTGCAAATAGTAAGGTAAGATCTGAGTTTTAAGATGCAGTATTAAATGCTGCCTCACAAGCCTGTGAGCTCCCCTGCTTTCACTGAATGTGACCCCAAACGAGCAGGAACGATCCCCCACCCAGCTACTTCACTTCTCATCAGGACCAGCTGCACTTCACCAAGTCTCTCCCACACAGGTTTCTCTTCCTTACCAGCCTCCTGAATTATTCACACAAGCCAATCACATCCTCCTGTGGGAACCAGAGGTCACCCCACCCTCTTGTATGACAAAGCCTACTTCCCAAAGCCCCTGCTTGCTCATTCTGTATCCATGTGCAATCCTGTGTGGCCCTGCATGGGGTGCCATGTCCTCTCCTACACACTGTGGAGTATATGGCACTAATCAACTCCTTTCATGCTCATTTGTCCAGTGTTGGCTCTCATGTTTTCAGGCATCTTGTACTATTTAGGGTGGCTGATTTCTTCCTCGCCGACTAGGTGCAGAAGGTGATCCAGAATACACATGCTCTGGAAGAGAGATAAGAAAGAACAAATCTCTCTCTGGCTGACCTTGAAGCTCTCTAGCAAAGGTTAAGGCAGAGCTGTAATTGACAGAATCCTTCAGCGAAGAGGAGACATTGATTCAAAGCATTTAAGGAAAAATCCATCTAGTCATGAGCTGACTTAAGCTAACCAAGCAAATAATTTGGTGACTTAACTTAAATTTGAAAATTAGACTTCACAGAATTAGTCCAGAAAAGTCACTAGACAAATAGCAGCAGCAACAGCAAACCCAGAAAAAGAATTTGATTTGATTCCCAGAGTTGCCACATTATATTTAAAATGTCCAATTTCTGACTAAAAAAATAACAAGACATAAAAGGAACAGGAAAGTATGTAACATAAACAGAGAAAAAAAAGGCTGTTAAAAGAAATTATTGTGAGGCAGCCTGGATGGTAGGCATAAAAACAAAGAACAAAATACCTTAAACCGATTCTGTCAAAAATCATATTACATATAAATGGACTAAACATTTCAAATAAGAATCATCAATTTTCAGACTGGATAAAAATTTCATAAGCCAATTCTATGCTCTTTAAGGATATATCTTAAGTACAGAGACAAGAAGTTTGAATATTTTAAAATGCTCAAACCAAAATCATGAAGAAAAAAAATAACAAAGGTACAAAATGGAACACATAGAAGCTACTAGCCAGATAATAGATTTTGGTCCAGTCATAACAATAATTACATGAAATGTAAGTAGTCTAAAGCCAATTGAAAGATAGAGACTCCCAGATTGGATTAAAAAAATGAGATCCAATTACTATATAGGCTGCTTACACACATACAATCTACTTAAAAATAAAGTCAGCTAGGTGAAAATAAGCAGACATACCATGTGCCACTAATAACGTAAAATCCTGAGTAGCTATATTGACATCAGATAAAGTAAGTTAAAACAAGAAATATTATCAGTAATCAAGAGAGATATTGCATTAAGATTAAGAATTTAAATCCTAAATGTACGTGCACAAAGTAGCAAAGCTTCAACTGGCATTGCTGACTCCCTCCCTTAAAGTAAGTTTTATGGTCTATCGTGGAACTTCAGTTTGCAATCATGTGAGCCAGTTCTCCCTAATAAACTCCCTTTCCTATATCCTGGTTGTTCTGCCCCTCTAGTCAATGCTGACTGTCATAGATCACAATAGAATTAAACTGGCAATCAATAAGAAAAATACAACTGGAAGATCCCCAGTTCTTGGGATCTGGGGGAATTAAACTATTTGCAATCTTCTAAATAATCAAGTGAATGGACAAAATATATCAAGAAAAATTAGGAAAAAAATAACCGAATAAAACAAAAGCAATAACAATTTGTGGAATGCAGTTAATATACGGCGTATAGGGAAGTTTTATTAAAGAATGGTCTCAAACCAATGTTCCAGGACTCCTTGTTAAGAAACTAGAAAAGGAACAGAAAATCAAACTCAAAGTAAGAAAGAAAATATGAAAATAAATATCAGAGAGAAAATCAATGAAATTGAGAGGAGGAAAAAAATAAGGAAAATGATTTAAATGGGAAACTGCTTTATTGAAAAGATCGATAGAATTATACATCTCTGGACGGTCTGACCTAGATGAACAAAAAAGACAAAATTATCAGAAATAAAAGATGAGACATCATTATAGATGGTATAGACATCAAAATGATAATAAAAGAATATTGCAAATAACTTTAGCAACATAGATTAGACAACATAAAACAGAATCATTGGAAAGTGTAAGTTCACCCAAGAAGTATTAGAAAACTTGAATAAAGACCTTCTAACACCACTGCCAAAACCAACAACAAAAATTTTATTTTGAAACAAAGTTACTAACAATCTCTATCAAAAATTTCTGGAAGAAATAATATTAATTTTTTCCTATAGCTTTTCTTTTCTCTATTTGATATGTACTAACTTTGGGTTTAGTTTTTTCTTTTTCTTTTTTTTTTTTTTTAGTGCATAAAACTAGAAGCCTGTATAGGCATACACTGTTCCATGTACCTAGGGGGCAGGATGAGAACAATGCAGCCCCTGTTCTGTTTCCCAGAATCTTCTTATTAGGTGTATAACAGAGTATATGTGGAAGGAGGCAAAGCAGTCAGTTGTCAGCACTCAAAGTTAAGATTGAGAGAGGGAAGATTATAGCCCCTAGGAAGGTTGAATAAGGGGTAAGCAAGGATTTCTTTTTCTAATTTTAGGTTGTTTATTTAAGATCTTCTTTTAATATAGGCATTTTTTTTGTCATAAACTTATCTCTTAGTACCGTTTTTTGCTGCCTCCCATAGTATTGATAAGGTTTGTTTTAGTTTTTATCTTGATTTAATTTTCTTTTTTGATTTTATATTTGACACTAGTGGTTGTCCAAGAGTGTATTATTCAATTGCCATGTATATGGAATTTATCCATTTTCTTGTTGCTATTGATTTCTGGTTTCATTCTATTGTGGTTGGAAAAGATGCATGGTGATTTCAATATTCTTACTTTTTTTCTTTTTTTTTTTTTTTTGAGACAGAGCCTCAAGCTGTTGCCCTGGGTAGAGTACCGTGGCATCACAGATCACAGCAACCTCCAACTCCTGGGCTCAAGCAATTCTCTTGCATCTGCCTCCCAAGTAGCTGGCACTACAGGCGCCTGCCACAATGCCCGGCTATTTTTTAGTTATAGCCATCATTGTTGTTTGGTGGGCATGGGCTGGATTTGAACCTGCCAGCTCAGGTGTATGTGGCTGGTGCCTTAGCTGCTTGAGCTACAGGTACCAGGCCAGATATTCTTAAATTTTTTTAAGATTTGTTTTGTGACCTAACATATGATCTATACTATATTCTATACTAGATCTATATTCTGTGTGCACTTGAGAAGGATATATATTCTGCTGCTTTTGGATAAAAAGTTTTGTGTATGTCTGTTAAATCCATTTCATCTATAGTGGTGCTCAAGTCCATTCTTTGCTAATTTTCTGTCTAGATATTAAATCCATGATTGAAAGTAGGGTATTGGAGTCTCCTACTATTATTGTATTGCTGTCTCTTCAGATCCATCAGTGAAAGAATAAACACGCATATGGAACTGAAACAGAATACAGAGTCTAGAAATAGGCACTTACATATATGGCCAGTTGATTGCTGAGAAATGTACAGAGGCAATTCATAGAAAAAGGCTAGTATTTTCAACAAATGATGAAGAAACAATTGAATATATCTATATGAAACAAATAGACTATAAATCTATACCTCCTGTCTTATTGAAAAAATAGTAAACTAGATCAAAACATAAATCCAACCTAAAAATATAAAACTCTTAGAAGAAAACAAAAGAGAAAACTTCAATGACTTTAGTTAGGCAAAAAATTCTTAGATAGGATAAAAACAAAATCAAAAAATAAAAGAAAAATCCATAAAAGGAAAAACTGATCATTGAACATTAACAGAACTAAAAACATCTGCTTCACAAACAATACTGTTAAGATACCAAGAGTTTTAATCACAGACTGAGTTAAAATATTTGATGGACTTGGATCCAGAATATGTAAAGAAAACAAAAGTGCAATAAAAACTGGGTAACAGAGTTAAACATATATGTTACCAAAGAGAACATGCCTATAGAAATTAAAACATGAAAAAATAGTCAACATTAGTCATTAGAAAAATGGTACTGAAACCATAAAGAAATAACTCTACTTACTTACTTAGAGAGCTAAATTTTTTTTCAATAATTAAAATGACTATGCCAAGTGGTGATGATGAAGTAGTTTCAGGCCAATTGGAACCCTCATACATTTTTGGTGGGAATGTAAAATGGTATATTCGCTTTGGAAAGTGGTTTGGCAGTTTCTCATATAGTTAAACATATGCTTACCACACAACCTATAATCAAGTCCTAGGCATTTATCCAAGAAAAATAAAAGCTTATGTTTTCATAAAGTCCTGTATGTACATGTTTCTGGTGGCTTTACTCATAATTGGTAAATACCAAAAACAATGCAAATGTCCTTCAAAAGGTGATTGAGTAACTAATACACAAAAAAACGCTCAACAAATTTAAAGGACACATTGTTGACATATGTTCTGATCTGGGAGAACCTCAGCTGCATTTTCCTCAATGAAAGAAGACAGACACAAAAGTCTACATACTGTATGATTCCATTTGCATGATATTCTGGAAAAAACAAAAATATAGGAGCTTAAAATTTATCAGTGATTTCCAGAGTCTGAGGGTTAGGAAGGATTTACTACTCAAGGTATTCACTCAAGGTACTTCAAGGTACTTCACTGAGTGACAGGAATGTTCCATATCTTGATTGTGGTGGTGGTTACATAATACTTTGCAGCTTCCAAACTCATAGAATTTATAGGTTGAATTTTATGTGGTACAGATTATATGCAATAAAAGAGACCCAACTGACAATATCAATGTTGGGGATATGGAACTCTCATGCATTCTTCTTGGCAATGTAAAATATTACAACCCCTTGGAGAAAAGTTTTGACAGATTATTTTAAAATTGAACATATGCCTATCCTTTAAACAATTATTTATACTTCTGGGCCAAGGGAAATGGAAATAAAAATGGGTACAAAAATGTACACAGTCACTTTACTAATTAAAGCCAAAATAATGGATGCAGCCCAAATATCTAAATAGGAAAATGCAATCAATTAACATAATGGACTACTTACTCTCTTCAACAATAAAAAGAATAAAATACTGGTACACATAGCATGGCTGAATCCTCATAGAGATTGTGATGAGTGAAAGAAAGCTACACGGCTCGGCGCCTGTGGCTCAATGGGCTAAGGCGCCAGCCATGTACACCTGAGCTGGTGGGTTCGAATCTAGCCCGGGCCCGCCAAACAACAATGACGGCTGCAACCAAAAAATGGCCGGGCGTTGTGATGGGCACCTGTAGTCCCTACTTGGGGAGGCGGAGGCAAGACACTCGCTTGAGCCCAGGAATTGGAGGTTGCTGTGAGCTGTGATGCCACAGCACTCTATCCAGGGTGACAGCTTGAGGCTTTGTCTCAAAAAAAAAAGAAAAAGCTACCCAATGGAATATGTACTTTATAATTTCTATTATAGGAAATTGTAGAAGAAGTAAAACTATTCCACTTTTTAAAAAAAAAATCAGATAAGTGGTTGCCTTGGGGACTGATGATTAACTAAATAAGTATACAGAAGACCTATGTAGTGATACAAAATATTCTACATGGTGAGAGGTATGGGGCTATGCAGCTGTGTTTCTCAAAATTGTGCAGGTAACATTTGTAGATTTCAAAGTATACTACATATAAATTTCACTTCAAAATGTATTATAAAATAATAATAAGTGGGTATATAAATCTAAAACAATATAAGAATGGCAAATGATGAGTAGACCCAAAAATGTGAGGAGAGCAAAACCTATGGTGCATCATAGAAGGGTACAGGTGAAACTTACTAAATGTAGAATATAAATGTCTGAACACAATAACTAAGAAAACGCCATGAAAGCTA
>CAUYRH010154956.1:0-11408 GCA_963574655.1 Perodicticus potto
CAGTGCAGCTTTAATGGGGATTGCATTAAAATTATATATTGCTTTGGGTAGTATGGACATTTTAACAATGTTGATTCTTCCCAGCCATGAGCATGGTATGTTTTTCCATTTGTTAACATGTTCAGCTATTCCTTTTGTTAGAGTTTCATAGTTCTCTTTATAGAGATCTTTCACATCCATTGTTAGGTAAACTTTCCAATATTTCATCTTCTTTGTCACTACTGTGAATGGAATAGAGTCCTTGACTGTCTTTTCAGCTTGACTATTGTCGGTATATAGAAAGACTATGGATTTATGTGTGTTGATATTGTACCCTCAAATGCTGCTGTATTCCTTGATCACTTCTTAGAGTTTTGTAGTAGAATCCCTGGTGTTTTCCAGATATATAATCATATCATGTGCGAAGAGTGAAAGTTTGATCTCCTCTGACCCTATATGGATACCTTTTGTTCGCCTTTTGTTCCCTAATTGCGATGGCTGAGATTTCCATTGCAATGGTAAAAAGCAGTGGAAACAATGGGAAACCTTGCCTGGTTCCCTATCTGAGTGGAAATAATTTTAATTTAACTCCATTGAATACAATATTAGATGTGGGTTTGCTGTAGATGGCCTCTATGAGGTTAAGAAATGTCCCTTCTATACCAATTTTCTTAAGTGTTCTGATAATGAAGGGATGCTGGATATTATCTAAAGCTTTTTCTGCATCAATTGATTTTTTTTTTTTTTTTTTGTAGAGACAGAGTCTCACTTTATCACTCTAGGTAGAGTGCCGTGGCATCACACAGCTCACAGCAACCTCCAACTCCTGGGCTTAGGTGATTCTCTTGACTCAGCCTCCCGAGTAGCTGAGAGTACAGGTTCCCACCACAACACCCAGCTATTGATGCAGTTCGGCTGGGGCCGGGTTTGAACCTGTCACCCCTGGTATATGGGGCCAGTGTCCTACTCGCTGAACCACAGGCACTGCCTTTTCTGCACCAATTGATAGAATCATATGGTCTTTGATTTTTAATTTGTTTATATGATGTATTACATTTATAGATTTATGTATATTGAGCCATCCTTGAGACGGTGGGACAAAACCAACTTGGTCATGTTATATAATTTGTTTGATGTGTTCCCGGATTCTGTTTGTTAGGATATTGTTCAATATTTTCATATCAATATTCATTAGTGATATTGGTCTATAATTCTCTTTTCTTGATGAGACTTTCTGGTTTGGGAATGAGGGTGATATTTGCTTCATAGAATGTGTTGGGATGTATTCCTTATTTTTCTATGCTTTGGAAAAGGTTATGTAATATAGGTATTAGTTTCTCTTTAAAGGATTGGTAGAATTCCAATGAGAAGCCTTCTCATCCTGGTCTCTTCTTTTTTTGGGAGATTTTGTATAGTTAATGCTATTTCAGTACTTGATAGAGGTCTGTTCAACACTTCTAATTCTTTCTGGGTAAGTGTAGGAAGGTTGCATGCTTCTAAGTCTTCATAAATTTCTTTCAGATTTTCGTATTTCTGAGAATAGTGTTTTTTTATAGTATTCATTAGGATTTTTTTGAATTTCTGAGGTGTATATTTTTATTTTGCCTTTGTCATTTATGATTGATGAAATTAAGGATTTTAATTTTCTATTTCTGGTTAGGCTAGCCAAGGGTT
The DNA here is from genome assembly GCA_963574655.1 of Perodicticus potto. NCBI lineage: Eukaryota > Metazoa > Chordata > Mammalia > Primates > Lorisidae > Perodicticus > Perodicticus potto. The sequence goes on from CAUYRH010154956.1 coordinate 1,654, forward strand.
TATCTATTTCATTAAACTTTTCAAAAAAACAACAACTTTTGGATTCATTGATCTTTTGAATAATTCTCTCATTTTCAATTTCATTTAATTCAGCTCTAATTTTGGTTATTTCTTTTTTTCTGCTGGGTTTTGTGTTGGAGTGCTATTCCTTTTCAAGTTCTTGAGATGTCACATTAACTTGCTGACTTCCTCTCTTTCCTTTCTCTTAAGGAAGCTTTGTAGCGCTATAAATTTCCCTCTTAGTACTGCTTTTGCAGTATCCCTGAAGCTCTAATATTTTGTATATTCATTATCATTCTGTTCCAAAATCCTGGTTATTTCCTTCTTAATCTCCTCTTTGAACCAGCTATTTTTAAGCATAAGGTTATTTGGTTTCCATGTCTTTGTATGAGTATGCAGATTCCTGTTATTGGGGAGTTGGACTTTTATACTTGTGATGATCTAAGAAAATACAAGGAATAATTTATATTCTTTTAGATTTGCTGAGGTTAGCATTGTGACCTCAGATGTGATCAATTTTGCAGGATATTCCATGGGCTGATGAGAAGAATGTGTATTCAATTTTGTTAGGATGAAATGTTTTGTAGATATCTGTTAAATTCAATTGTTGAATGGTGAAGTTTAAGTTCATAATTTCTTTGCTTAGTTTCTTCTTGGAGGATCTATCCAACACTGCAAAGAGGTGTTAAAATCTCCAACTATTATGGTTCCGGAAGATATCAAATTGTTCATGTCTGCTAGGGTCTTGCTTATAAACTGAGGAGCATTTTGGTTGGGCACATAAATGTTAATAATTGAAATCTCATCATGTTTACTGTTTCCCTAAATAAATATGAACTTATCATTCTTGTCTTTCCTTACTTTTGTTGCTTTAAAGTCTAATGTATCTGCAAATAAAATTTCAGCCCCTAATTTTTTCTGTTTTCCATTTGCCTGGATTATAGTTGTCCATCCCTTCTTCCTGAGTCTATATTTATCCTTTAAGATAAGATGAGATTCTTGTATTCAGCAGATATCTGGCCTGAGGTTTTGTATCCAGTCAGCCAACCTCTGCCTCTTTAGCAGACAATTTAAGCCATTCACATTAATTGAAAGTATTGATAAGTCTGGCAGTATTTTGGGTGTCAAGTTTTTTGAAAGTCCATTGGACGTTTTTAATCCTTTTGCCACTGTGGAAGTTGGGTTTTGATCAATAATTTCTGAGTGAGTTTACTTTGGTAGTACAGCATTGTGGTGGTCCTTATGGAGGACTGGTCTGAGAATATCATGAAGATCTTGTTTATTTAAGGCAAATGTCTTCAACGTTTGAATGTCATTAAAGTATTTGACTTCTCCATCATAAATGAAACTCAGTTTGGTGATTTTACCTCTGAAGTCATTGAATTCTTGAGCCAACGTTTGAATTACTCCTTGAACTTCTAATTCCAATTTTACTTCAATTCTGTTAATCTTATTTGCTATCCAAATTCTGAACTCAGTTTCTGACATCTCAGCCATTTGTTTATGAATAGCATCATATGTTGCATCTCCTTTGTTGTACCTTGGGGAGTTGATCTACTCTGGTTAATCATGTTACCTGAGTTTTTCCACTGATTCCACCCCATGGTTATTTTTTACCTTTTGTTTAGAAAGGCTGGTAAAGTGGAATTAAATTCAGGGCCCCTGGAGATCTAATTAATCAGCCCTTTACTAGAATGCTGGGACTGGTGACTGCGGCTTTCCTCCTATGGCTTTACTGAGGTCCTATTCAGTCTTGCAGCTTGAGACTCTGGAGACCTTCTTGGTATGATGGGGCTAGGTGGGTCTGTCTTGTATTTAGTAGACTCTGATCAATCCTAGTGGATCAGTGACTTTGTTGGGGTGAAATCTCAGCTGTGGAGGAACACAGGTAATTAAGACACCCTGTCCTCCCACTGGCAATAACTTGGAGAGGAGAATCAGACATTCCTTCTACAACACAGTCAGGGTATAACCTTGGGGGAGTCCCCAGGTGATTGGCCCATTTCAAGAGTTCCAAACCAATTGTCCCAGTCATTACAAACACAGATCAAGTGGGAGAGTTCTAATTGTCTCCAGCAACTGGACAGCAGGGGTCCACTGGCAGCTCTAGTGTGAGTGCTTGTGTGGTCCATGGAGTCAGAAAAGTCCTCCAAGCAAAAAATTATTTTAGGGGGATGAGTGTCTTTTCCCATTTTGCATCACCATCACCCCCAGTCCATGGTTACCCCCCAGGGCTGCATCCCAGCTCTCTTTAATACTCAAGTGCACCATAGATTTGCACCTAAGTCAAAGAGGAGATAATGCCTCCCTGACCAGTCGTCTCACTGTGCAACCTGCAGGAAGGACTAACTCAGGCCTGATTCCATCTGGTGATCATTGGAATCGAGGGGGTCTTCCACCTGCATCTATGCCCAGTCAGGGGTTCCCATGGAGAAGTGTGGTTCTCTCCCTCAGAGACCAGGCCTTTGCCTTGGCCACATTCCACCTCTGGAATCTCTGCATGTCAGGTCACATTTCTTCCTATTCCACAGGATTGGATAAGTGTCTGTCCCAAATTTGACCTCAGTGAGAGGGATTGTGGAGCTGCCACCATTGTCAGAGATGGCACCACCACTGTCAGGGGTGGCACTGTAACTGAGGTGGTGCTACAGGTCTGGGTTACTGCTGTGTGCAGGTTGCAGGAGCTGGGTGGGGAGCTGGAGGGCATTTACACTGGCCCAAGGGTCATAGGAGATGGTTGGGGAGCTGAAAGGCCGAGATGCTGATCCTTGGCAGTGGGTCCCAGGAGCTGGGCAGGGAGCCAGAGGGCAGAGTCTCTGGCTGCTCAGTGGGGAGCTGGAGGGTGGAGTCACAGGCCTGCAGGCTGTGGGTCACAGGAGGCATGAGGGGAGCCAGAGGGCAGAGTCACGGCCACGGGCTGTGGGTCACAGGAGCTGGGCAGGAAACTGAGCAGCTCACTGTGGGCTGCTAGATGCACAGGTTGCAGGACCCAGGTGGGTTCTCTGCAGGCAGTAGAAGTAGGTGGGGTGCTGACCAGTGGCAACATGCCAGGCTATGATCTTTCCAACATGGGGCAAGTCTCTTTCCCCCACAGCTCATGAAGTGCCTCACCCCAGAAAAAATCTGACAAACACTCAGATTTTGCAGAGGGTAGTCTTCCAGACCACCAGGAGAGGAAAGAGGAGTGGTTTGGGATTTCAGAAGGTAGGAAAAATATTAGATCAGCTTTTGTTCCAGGCAAGGGACTGCCTGGGCTTGCAGCAGTATCTCTCTGTGGAGGGAGTCCTGGCCCTCAGTTGTTCTTTCCCCTTTGGTGAAACTAAAGGTCCTCTGTTCTCTACTTACCTCAAGACACTCTCATGGTGGGGAGGGGAAGGATTCCCATCCCATAGAGGGTTTTACTCATGAAATTTGTTTCCTCAGAGTTCCATCTTGCCTCAACAGGGTTGATGAGAACCTATTGATCCTCTCTCTCAACTCAGCTTCCTATCTTCCACTTTATTGGTTCTTTTCTGGCCATTATTTCCCCCTCTGGATAGGAGCCTCTGCTGAAAGCTGGCTTCAGTCACCCATCTTGCCTCTCCCCTTCCCCCCTTTTTTAATGTTTCAGAGTTGTTTTGCCATTCTTTCCCATGTGAGGACTTTCTTATATTCTATTGCCACCCTATTTTTGCCTTTTCCTTTCTTCCATTTTTCATTTTACCTCTATTCTATTGGGTGAGTAGAACTTAGGGCTTAATAGAGACAAAGAATAAAAAGGAGAAGAGGGAAAAATAAAAATTGACCATAATTATAACAATCCTATTTGTTGTCTTGGAATAGAAATAGAAGAAAAGAAAAAGAGGAGAAGAAAATTATTAAGAAAGAAATAAAAATAAGAAAAATGACTGCAATTATTTAAATCTTCTTTGTTGCCTTGGAAAAAGGAATAGAAGGAAGAGGGAAAGAAAAAAAAACAAAACCAACAATAGTGTCAACAACAGCAATAAGAAACGAAATTGGACTGCAATTATTAAAATATTTTACTTTTAAAGAAAAGGGAAAAACTAAAATAGAAGAACAAAAAATTAAAAAACAATAAATAAATGAATATTAAAATAAATAATAAATGAAATTGATTATAATTATTAAAATCTTTGTTGTCTTGGAAAAGAATTAGGACAAAAATGGAAGAAAAATGTCACTAGAAGGCAATCTAGGACTAGAAATAACATGCTGAAATTACATGTTGTCAATCAGCTTCTCAATGATGTTTGGATGGATTTCTTATTTAGCTTGGAACAGAAAAGTTTTGAAGCCTTTGGGCCTGAGACAACACAGAAGTTATGGGAGTTTTTTCAGGCTGGAGGGTAAATGCTAGAAGTTCTGGGAATGACCACTGAATTCAAGTCAGAGAATTGGGGGTGCCTTCACAGGTAGGAAGCCCTGGCCTCTGCACAGGGGCAGGAATGGAGGCTCAGTGACCTAAATGGTACATGAAGCCTCAGAAGCGGAAGGCTCTGTTCTGACCCCCATGCAAAGCCATAGAACCTACTTGGAAAAAGCTCCCCGACTCCCAAGTCTTGAGGGAAGAGGTAGTGCTGGAAGCACAGCCGACAGACAGTAGAGCTTCAGGGCCTGTGGAAAGGGTGCTCCATTGGACTGACCTGTGTGACTAAAATCATAGGGCTACTGCAATCTACGAACCCCTCCTGCTTCCTACCAAGGTGGGGCAGTGTGGCTCTGTCTCCCTAGAGCAAGGTCTTCCACTAAGCCCCCACCCTGCCGGTTCCTGGGCCAGAAATACCCACACAGCATGAGGGACGCACTTGGCTGCCTATCTGGCTATGACTCAGTGAAGGACCTGGTCACCAGAACAAGACCAGTGCTGTGCCTGCCTGAACAAGACCTGCTTGGGGCACTGGTTAGTTGACTAGGGAGGTTCCCCCTTGTCTTATTCTCTGCTCTTGTTGTTTGATGAGGCTTTTCACAGGGCTCAGGTCTGTCATCAGCCCATCATGGGAGCAGGCTACAAGGGATGGCACTGGGTTCTCTATAGCCCAGAACACACTGTGATCCCCACGCGGAATCTTTACCTCTGTGCCTTTTAACTCCCCTTCACCTCCTTTCCCGTTGACTTCCCTTCCTGCCTCTCATCTCTACACCTGGAGTACCATGCAGTTACTCCAAGTCCTCCAGCACTGTCTTTCTGCAGGATGGTCTGAATGACAGTGCCTATATGTTTTTTCTTCCCCCAATTGTCAGGAGAGGCTGTAAGGAGGCCGACACTCTACTGCAGATGTTGGCTCCACCCCATTACATACATTTAAATCAGTACAAATCATGCCGTGTTGCTTGTCTATATAAACATACTGAAATATAAATATTTTATTGTTTTCAAAATAGTATGAGTTATATTTTAAAATTTCATCTTTGACTATAATAGATTTAGGTGTGCTCTTGAATAGCTCCACTCTAATATTTCTTAGTGCATTTTCATCAAATAATCAATTTACTTCTTTAAATTAAGAAATGTGTGTGGATTTTACAATGTCATACATATATGTATATATACACATTCTCAAAGGTGACTAAATATTAGCAATTCTTAGAATTCTTATATATGGTTTAAGTTGTAGTATGGGACAATATATTTTATTATTTTTGATATTTACCAGTTCAATTAATCTTGTTAATCTATTCAGACTTTCCCTTATTTTTGAAAGTTTGAGAGAGTTCCATTAACATCACCAATTACTATATTTTTATTTATTCCTCTCTTTTATTCCAATAGATTTACATTCAATATAGCATGTACATAAACATTCAGTGTTAAGACTTTGCTTATGATGATCCTTTAACAATATTATAATGCAACCTCTTTACTATTTGTTATTATAGTGATTCCTTTTGTCTGCATTAACTTAATTTGTATTTCATATATATATATATATTCATTTCTTTACTTTCACGTTTTTGTGTTCTGATTTAAACAGTAATTCCTTTTCTAATTTTTAACATTTTGTTAGATAACTTTTCAAAAGTATGTAGTAAACTAGACTGTAGGCTACTCAAAAGGACAGTAAGAATAACTTGCTAAATCCTCCTCTTCACTGCATAGTACCTGGTTACTGTAGTGTCTCATATATATCAGATGTTTGCTTATAGTTTGTTAAATAGAGTAGAAAAATGGTACAGTGCCATGAATAGTACAACTAACTTGGGAGTTTGAAAATCAAAATTATGACTGTAGGTTGTTTTGTGTCATTATAAGCATTTCTTCTCTTCGCTAAACCTAGGATTTATCTTTTTTTTTTTTTTTTTTTGATTTATAGCATAAAGCAATAGCCCAGGGTATATTGCCATGGTTCAAAAGCAAAAAAATCCTGGGCTTAATTGATTCTCTTGACTCAGCCTGCCAAGTAGCTCAGATTACAGGCTCCCACCACAATGCTGGCCCATTTTTTGGTTGTAGTTGTCATTGATTGGCAGGCCCAGTCTGGATTTGAATCAACCAGCTCCAGTATATGTGGCTGGCATCTTAGCTGCTTGAGGTACAGGCACCACCTAGGTTTTATCTTTTGAAACATCTTCTATGGTCTTGTGACTAAGACAGGACCATAGAGTTCAATGATGCTGTGCAAGCTGCCCAAGAATTTTTACTTAATTATTCTTTACCACATTTTGGTTGGTTACTTGTGGCTAAAAATATAGAAGGCTGGAATTGATAAATTCTGTTAAATAAAATAATGGGTGTTTAAGAAATCCTCTGTTAAGACTGACAAAAATAATTTAATTGGGCTTGGTACCTGTAACTCAAGCGGCTAGGGTGCTAGCAACATACACTGGAGCTGGCAGGTTCAAATCCAGCCAGGGTATGCCAAACAACAATGACAATTACAACCAAAAATTAGCTGAGCATTGTGGTGGGCACCTGTAGTCCCAGCTACTTGGGAGGCTGAAGCAAGAGAGTTGCTTAAGCTCGAGAGTTTGAGGTTTCTATGAGCTGTGACGCCCTCTATCCAGGGCAACAGCTTGAGACTCTGTCTCAAAAAAACAAACAAAAAAATTAATTGATAGTGAAAATATTATTGCTTTTATAAACAATATAGATCATTTATAAAAAGCTAACTTTCCTGTATGGCATTTTCATCATATTTCTTATTTCCAATATTACATAGGTACAAATGTTTTTAGTTACATATTTGAACTTTGTTATGCTTGAATTAGGTTATAAGTGGGTCAATCACCCAGATAATGTTCACTGTGCGGATTAGGTATGTTTTTGTCCATCCTCTCTTCAACTCCCTGCTTGATTTCCACAGAAATTTACTTCTCTCTGTGCATATGTGTGCTCATTGATTAATTCCAGTCTAACAGCAAGTGTATGTGGTTTGTGTATTTCCATCTTTAAATACTCCACATATGATAATGGCCTCCAGTTCCATCCATATTCTGCCAGAATGCATTAATTAACTCTTTTTATGGCTGAGTGTTATTCCATGGTATACATATGTGGGCTGTCCAGGAAGTGTCTAGCCATATATGCCAATAATTTTCATATTATATGAATGGATACTTTTCAGATGACCCTTGTATAAAACATTTTGTTAATCCACTTATGAATTTATGGGAAAATGAGTGAGTCCACATCTTTGCAATTGAGAATTGTGTTACAATAAACATTCAAGTGCAGGTGACTTTTACGGGGGTGGGGTAGTGGCAGTCTCACTTTGATCCCTCAGGCTATAGTACCATGGTGTCAGTCTAGCTCACAGTAACCTCAGACTCCTGAGCTTTAGAAATCCTCCTGCCTCATCCTCCTGAGTAGCTGGGAGTACAGGCACACATATCAATGCCTGACTAATTTTTCTATTTTTAGTAAAGATGGGATCTCCCTTTGAGATGACTGCTGTAAAGTTCCTGAGCTCTAGTTATCTTCCCATTCTTGCCTCCCAGAGTGTTAGGATTACAGGCACAAGCCACTATGCCTGGCCCACAGGTATCTTTTATGTAAAATTAATTATTTTCTTTGGATAGACACTCAGTAGTGAAATTCCTAGATATAATGGTAGGTCTACTTTTAATTCTTTGAATAATCTTCATATTGTATCCCATAAGAATTGCACTAATCTGCAGTCTGATGGATGGTGTATATGTGTTCCTTTATTTCTGTACCCACTTATTGTTTTTGCACTTTTTAATAACAGCCATTCTGACAAGGGTAAGGTGATATCTTCTTGTGGTTTTAATTTACATATCTTTGATGATTAGTGACAGTCAGGATTTTTTCATATGTTTGATGCTTTATTTGTCTACATTCTTATAAAATCCTTTTGCTCATGTTTCTCTCTCTCTCTCTCTAAGTTATTTGTATATTCTGGTTATTATACCTTTATTGGATGTATAGCTTTCAAATATTTTCTTTCATTCTATAGATTGCCTATTGCTCTGTTGATTATTTCCCCCTTAGCTACAAATAAGCTTTAAAATTTAATGAAGCACCATTAATATATTTTTACTGTTGCTGTGATTGACATTGGGGTTTTCTTCATAAATTCTTTTCTTAGACTGATATAGAAAAGTTTTCCAAAATTTTCTTCTAGTATTCTTAAGTTCTATTCCTTACATTTAAGTCTTTTATTTATCATGATAAATTTTTGTGAGTGGTGAGAGATGGATCCTGTTTCATTGTTCTGCAATTGGATGTCCAATTTTCCCAGCATTTCTTATTGAATAGGGCTTCTTTCTCCCAGTGTATATTATTGCCTGTTTAATCAAAGTTCAGTCGACTGGATGTGGATGGTTTTATAACTGGGTTTCATATTCTCTTCCAGCCATCTATGTCTATACTGTAGTGCCAAATTATGCTGTTTTGATTACTATAGCCTTGTGATATAGTTAGAAGTTTAGTAATATTAGTTCTTCCACATTTCTTCTTTTTTCTTAATATTGTTTTGGCTCTTTGGGCTCTTTTCTGGTTCCCAATAAAGCATTAAATTATTGTTTCTATGTTTTTGAAATATGTCATTTGTGCTTTGATGGGGATTGCATTGAATCTGTGAATCACTTTGGACAGTATTGATGCCGGAATTTCAGGTTCTTAGTCTCAGGCGATTCAAAGAAGGAATTGATGGACCACAGGAGTAGTGGTAAGTCAGGATTTATTCACAGGAAAGAAGAATTACCAGTGGAGGAAAAAACAGACCTCCAGGCAAGAGGACCCAGGAGGGGAGCAAACTCTCCTGCTCCCTCTCTGAGGTCCAGCCAAGGTCTGCTTTGGAGGGGAACAGGCAGCCCTCCCTGTTCCCTCTCTGAGGTCTAGCCGAGGTATGCTTTGGAGGGGAACAGGCAGCTCTCCCTGTTCCCTTTCCAAGTTCTAGCCAAGGTCTGCTTTGGAGGGGAACAGGCAGCTCTTCCTGTTCCCTCTCCGAGTTCTAGCCGAGGTCTGCTTTGGAGGGGAACAGGCAGCCCTCCCTGTTCCCTCTCCAAGGTCTAGCCGAGGTCTGCTTTGGAGGGGAACAGGCAGCTCTCCCTGTTCCCTTTCCGAGTTCTAGCCGAGGTCTGCTTCTGAGGGGAACAGGCAGCTCTCCTGTTCCCTCTCCGAGGTCTGCTTCTAAGCTGTTCTCTCTCCGACGTCCTGCCGAGGTCTGCCCCTGAGCTCTCTGCTCAGGGGTTTATATAGTCCCAGGGAGTTGTTTTGCCGGAACTTCTTAGGGGCGGGTCTTCGTCAGTTACAGCCAGCTGTCCAGTGAAGACCCAGTCCCTGAAGACTG
>CAUYRH010154965.1:0-42038 GCA_963574655.1 Perodicticus potto
AAAAAAAAAAAAAAAAAGGAGGAGGAAATCCCACCTCATCCCATTTTTTAAGTGTAAATGCTTTTATTTAAAGAGGTGAAATCATTCGCTGGGTTGTTTATTTTGGGGTACAACCAGAAAATACTGTGGGATGTTGAATTATGGGAGGCTTTGACTGTCTTGGTGTGAGCTTAACATTCCATAGATGGGGTTAGTTATTATATCCTGTAATACAAAGCATACTAAATGGCAATATAGAGTCCCAGTCCTGCATTTATTATCTGAACATTTTAAATTACTTCTATTCCCATGTCGTTTTTCAGAAGAATTGTTTCCTAAAGAAAACCATTCCTGTGATCATGGCTCTCTGTGTCAGCCTTGTATACATCCTGTAACATCTTTGGTTGTGGTGCTGTGAAGGAGTGAAAATCTGAGTATGCAGCATATATGGTAATAAAGTGTGAATTGCTGGGACTTACATAACAGCTTATTCGAAGATACTGGTACTTGATAGCCTCTTAAGGAAATTTTGCCTCCAAATTTTGATCTGGAAAGTCACTGGAATAACTGTTTAAAAAAGAATTACAATAAATGGCTTTTTAGATTTTGAGTACATATGTTAAGAATTGTGTATAAATTGAAATGTCTGTACTGATGCTTAGCACAACCAATAAAATCTCAACTACAAAAGAAAACTGACATGAAGTTTTATGAGTTACTGAACATTTTATGACACTGCAGTCTCAAATGACTGAAGGGGAGGACTTATCTATTATGTTGTCTGAGACCCTTGTGAGCTTTCTAATAGACAGTGATAGGATATCAAAACTATAATTATAATTGTCTCATACAGTAGAGCCCCCATAGATGACCCGCCTCCCTACACTGACCACATCCTAAGTTGACCAAATGTTCATAGACCGGTCATGTACCACACATACGTATCAGTACAGAGGGCCTAGTTCTTTAGGTTGACCACCTCTGTGCCTTGACCACTTCGTTACAGCCCCATGGGTGGTCAACTTACAGAGGTTCTCTTGCACGTAATTTCTTTAGCTTTTTCGTTTTCTACTCTTGTTTCTTATAAAATTAAAACTTGTTTGGATGACAATATTTTAATCAAATTTCCTCAATTTCAGTTTGTTTTTATATAATTTTAGCACATAGTTTGTAATTTTTTTTTTGCAGTTTTTGGCCGGGCCTGTGTTTGAACCCGCCACCTCTGGCATATGGGGCCGGCACCCTACTCACTGAGCCACAGGCACTGCCCAAAAGCATTCTTTTTTTTTTTTTTTTTTTTTTGCAGTTTGGCCGGGGCTGGGTTTGAACCCGTCACCTCTGGCATATGGGACCGGTGCCCTACTCCTTTGAGCCACAGGCGCTGCCCTAGTTTGTAATATTTTAAGATCATATCTATTCCCTGACTCCCACGTAAGAGATCTAACATTATACAGTTGAACTGTTTTCCAGGAAGAAAAGGAGAAAATAGTATTCTGTTATCGCTTCATTCTTATTTGCATGTGAAGAATATACTCATCTCCTCCCCAGGGGAGACAACAGAAAGAAGTCTCTTCTAGTCAGTGCATTCAGCTCAAAGTGTAAGGCGTCCCAGGAATGTGCGCATCTTTTCTAGTATGTGAATATTTGAAATCCCCAGAAACTGCATCCCATGAACTAAAGATATGACTTGTCTAAACCACCACTCCCAAATACACACACACACACACACACACACACACACACACACACACATTTCTAATGTGCAATGAAGAATCAAGGACACAGTAACTATAAGAAAACTCTGATCCATAAGGGGAAAACTGGAAGGCAAGCAACAGTACCTAGTATACATCCATCTTCAACAGCTGATCCCCAAAACACTGCAGAGTGGGAAGGGATCTGAATGGTCACACGAAGGGTCACACACATTGTGAGATAACGTGCCAGGCCTAAAAGGGGCAAAGGTCACTTGGACATATTCCATGAGCTCAAAGTCAGTTACATGGTCCCAATAAAATTAGAAAAGCCTATGAAAGTATATTAGTTGTGGCTCAGCGGCTAGGGCGCCAGCCACACACACTGGAGCTGGTGGGTTTGTATCCTGCCAAACAACAATGACAACTACTACAACAACAACAACAAAAAGAAAGTGTGTTAGTTGTGTGCCAAAAAGGAAGAGGAAAAATGGATATTGATGAGCCCTAGCAGTCCTTGTTATCATGGTGAATTGAACCTTTTATCATTAAGTAATCAACCTTTTTAACCTTAAAGATGATTTTGCTATAAAGATTTTTTCTGGTACCAATATTGCTCTGTCAGATTTCTTTGAGCTAGATTCCTGGTCTGCCTTTTCCATCCCATTATAGTAAATCCTTGTTAAATGTCTAGATAAGCTCTTAGAAATTGTGACTTAAAATGAAACAATATGTGACAAAATTAATTCTACCTCGGCTAATTGATGCTAAACAAGAAATAAGTTTCTATGGCTTATTTCTGATCACAAAAACATCATCAAACTTCTAAATAAAGATCCCAAACACTTCTAATATTAAACATTGAAATAAACCTCAAACTGTGGCTCAACCCACCCTCCTGCCTTTTGAGTGGCTGGGACCACCAGTTCGTGCCACCATGCCCGGCTAATGTTTCTCTTTTTTCTAGAGATGGAGTCTTACTCTTGCTCGGGCTGGTTTCGAGCTCCTGGCCTTTCAAAGTGTTAGGATGACAGACTTGGGACAGAACTCGTGCCTCCCCTAGACTTAGTTTTTTAAATACAATCTGAAATCTCTATATTTAATCCATTTTCATTTTTACAAGTTTGGTGCTGGAAAATACATATCTTCAAAGTGTAAAATTATCATTCAAGATTTATCATGAAATAACATTTTTCAGAAAAAGAATATACCAATTGCAGATTCTCCTTAAAATAACTGCTGAAGTATGTGGGATGCAAGAAGCTGTGTCTGGTTTGTATTTTCATTTTAAATTGGATGTGTTGATAAATCTCATTAAACATTAAAAAATAAAGACAGTGTTTGGAATCGTTAAAGACAAAAAGGGCTTAAAATATAGAATAATTAAATATAGTGGGATATTAAATTTAAAATATGTCTAAGTACTTGAATTTAGAAGGAACAGGGTAGAAATATTGGTGGAAGATCTGTGCTGTGGGAACAGATAGAGTTAGCAACTGCTAACAAAGGAGAAGAAAATCACAGAAAAGTTTTTGCATGAAGCACTTTCTCTAGTGGATGTGGAATCCCCTAACCAATTCCAGGTAATATCACAACTTAGGCTAACAACTCTCATGAAAGGAACCAAAATGTACAATAGCCCAAACACAATAAAAGTTTGTTTTTCTCACACATAAATGAACCAAGAAAACGGTGGTGGTGTGAGTGGAGCTGGAAGGGATTCTGATCTACACAATCTCAGAGACCCCGCCTGAAGGATGTTTTTCCATCTTCCACAAAAAACTTCCCAGGTCATGGTAAGCAATGATAAGCAGGCAATAAAAAGGAAGCGTGCATGCCTGAGCATGTGTGCACTTCTCAGGGAATAATTTTAAGAGGCACATAGCAGTGACATCCTGAAGTGAACACTCAGGACATTACGAGTCCCCTGCTAGGAAGCACTGAGAAAGGCCCATGACCGCTGTGGTAGACTTACCAAAAATGCAGAACCTGAATGTAATTATGGGAAAACATCAAATGCAAATTGAGGGACACTCTTTTTTCTTTTTAATTTCAGGTTAATGTGAGGATATAAATGATTGGTTAGGTTACAATGTTTGCATTTTTTAGGTAAAGTCCCTGTTGTAGTTGTGCCCCTCACCCAGGAGATGTGCCACATACCCTCACACTGTGTCCATTAAGTTAGAGAACAACATCCGCCGCCTCCTCCCCTCCCTTCCCTTCTCCCACCCCCTCCCAACTTGAATTAAATCGAGTTTTTCTTTGTGAGCATGTTTAAGTTAATCTACTGGGCTTCATATTAGTATTGAATACATTGGATACTTGCTTTTCCATGCCTGTGATACTTTACAGAAGAGAATGTTCTCCAACTCTATCCAGGTTAATACAAAAGATGTAAAGTCTCCATCTTTTTAGTGGCTGAATAATAGTCTATGGTGTACATACACCACGGTTTGTTGGTGCATTTTTACAAGTTTGGTGCTGGAAAATAAATATCTTGTGGGTTGATGGGCATTTGGATTGATACCATATCTTGGTGATTATAAATTGAGTTGTGATAAAAAATCTAGTCCAAATGTCCCTGTGATAAAATGATTTTTGTTCTTCAGGGTACATACCCAGTAATGGGATTGCAGGATCAAATGAGAGGTTAATTTGAGTTCTTTGAAGATTCTCCATACTTCTTTCCAAAGAGGCTGTATTAGTTTGCAGTGCCCCTAGCAGTGAGAAGTGTTCCCTTCTCTCCACTTTTTTTTTTTTTTTTTAGAGATGGAGTTTCACTTTGTCTCCCTCGGTAGAGTGCGGTGGCGTCACAGCTCACAGCAACCTCCATCTCTTGGGCTTAGGTGATTCTCTTGCCTCAGCCTCCCCAGTAGCTGGGACCACAGGCACCCACCACAACGCCCGGCTATTTTATTGTTGCAGTTTGGCTGGGGCTGACACCCTACCCACTGAGCCACAGGCATCGCCCCCTTCTCTCCACATCTGTGCCAGCATCTGCAGCTTTGGGACTTTATGATGTGGGCCATTCTCACTGGGGTTAGGTGTTACCTCAGGGTGGTTTTGATTCACATTTCCGAGGGACAGTCTTCAAAATACCTTGCTAGTACTATTCAAAAGTGCTGAAGTCATGAAAGACGAAGAAAAGCTGAGGAACTCTCACAGATTGAAAGAGAACAAGAAAAAAGGACAACTAAATGGAGTCTGTGATTCTGCACCAGATAAAAACATTCAGGGCACAACGGATGAAATGTGAATAAATCCGTAGTTTTGTTAATAGTTTTTTCTCAATGTTAATTTTCTGCCTCATAATTGCCCTCCAGTAAGATATTAACATTTGAACTAGCTGGGTGAAGTCAATATAGGAATTCTTTACAATATTTGATAACTTTTTTATATTTCTGAATTTTCTTCAAAATGAAAAGTTAAATAAATTAATAAGCAAATGAAGTCCCATTCTGTTCATATGTAGATTAAAGCTATTACCAGAAATAGGAAAGACTGTGAAGCCCACAGGAAGCTGCCACTACCCTTCCTATTTTCCACTCTATGCCTAAAGTATCATTAGGTGAGGTACATAGGAGTGAATTTATAACCAGGGCACCCCCTACCCTTTGGGGGATGTAGCTAATACCTCAGAGTCTTAGTGTTTAACCACCTCCTTCTGTATCAGGCATCCAGATTATGAACCTAACTTCTTTCATAGCTCTCTCAGCTTTGCCCGAAGTATTGGCTCGTTAGTGTCTGGAGAGACAGAAAGGTCTTGTCTGGCTGGCTCCAAGCAGTGACTGCAGCAGCGTGGCATTTGCAGACCTGGTGAGTCATATCCAAAGCACGGAAGATGGGTGATACCTGCCTCTCTAGTGCCTCAGATTCTAAGGTTCTGCAGCAAATCTTGTCTGCTCGTCACCCATGATTACATTCAGTAGAAAGAAATGTCAGCTGAACTGGCCAGGGTTCTTTGAGCTAAAGGACATGAAACAGTTGAGAGTAAGTCTAGAGCAGGTTAAAGCTTGTGAGCACAAAATAATATGGGAATACATCATTTTCTGCAAAAATAAGATAAGAATTTAGAGGCGAGGCAGTAGGGAAGTCTCTTAGGGGTAAAGCATAGGCTATAGAAAAAAGTTGGCAACTGTTCTCATTCATGAAGAGAGAAGAAAATTATAAGTATATTCTCTGAGGGAACACTTTGTCTCAGACACCAAAGTAGTTAAGGGAGGCTAACTTCCTAACAGCTATAATAAGTTGACTCAAATGTATAAAGGTTCAAACATGATGGAAATTCATTTCTCTCATAAATAAGCAGACCAAAGCAAGTGAAGGTTTTCATGTGGCTTTTTTCTTTTTTTTTTTTTATTCCTTTTTTTGCCCCATATAGTCATGTAAGGGCCCAGACTAAAGTTTTTGCCAGTCTCTGCACATCTGCCAACAATACACTGGGCACCAATAGTCAGCAACGGGAAAAGGAAGCAGCACATAGGATCCTATGGACCTGGTCTAAAAACGACACACAGCACCTTCTCTAATCTTTCATTGCCTGGATTCCATCCTTTTTTTTTTTTTTATCATGTCACCCTTGATAGAGTGCAGTGGCATCACAGCTCACAGCAACCTCCAACTCTTGGGCTTAAGTGATCCTCTTGCCTCAGCCTCCCAAGTATCTGGGACTACAGGTGCCTGCCACAATGCTCGGCTATTTTTTGGTTGTAGTTGTCATTGTTGTTTAGCAGGCCCGGGCCGGGTTGAACCCGCCAGCCTCAGTGTTTGTGGCTGGCACTGTAACCACTATGCTATGTGTGCAGAGCCAATGTGTAGTGTTTTGTCCGGAAATAAAAGGAACAACGTCTAGCAAACAGTGGTCAGCCTGTGCCAAAGAAGTCTACATACACATGCTTTGCAAACACTAATAATTCTAGTGCTTCTACCTAGACTCAAGGAAAATTTTAAGAGCATATACATGAGAGTTTTGTAGCCCTGAAGAGGTTTGTTTTCTTTTAAGAGAAGAGCACATTACCAGAGGGTGTTGGAGTTTGCATCAGGCCTCCAAAACTGTGGATCTTCTTCACTGCCTTTTTCAAATTCACCTTCCTACCTTCACCAGTTAACTTGGATGTTTATGGGAAGTACCTTCAGCATCATCAAATCAATGTGGAGGTTTCACCTCTGTCAGGCCGGTCAGATTCCCCTTGTTTGTAGTCGCTCCCTTTGATTTCTTTCAATTCATACTAAAAGAGACAAAGCAAAAAAAAAAAAGAAAGAAAAGAAAAAAAGATTGTGCAAGGAAATGTCTGTGAAATAGTTTGAAACCCTTCCCAATTTCATTCTTCCTCAGTCCCAAAGTGTATTGGATTCAGAATTAGAAGATTCAGTTTTAGTTCCTGCTCTGCCACTTAATAACTATGAATTTTGTCAAATTTATTTTTCTAAACGTATTTATTCACCTGTAAAATGGGGATAACTGCTTTGCCTCAACAAGGTGTTGTGAGGTGGAAATGAGAAGCAAGATTCAACTGGCAAGTTTATAAGCCACTGTACAGATTACATTTTTACACCTTCACAAATGGTCTTAGAATCAAACTGATAAGAATCCAAACCAGGGTGTTTTCTTGTTTCTGACATTACCTCATGCTCTTGGCCATGGCTGCTGACCTTCAGGGCATTGTGCCAGAGATACCTTTTTGTGTTTTTATTCCGTTCCTGGTTTCCTGCTGGGATGTTTTTTTACTTCTGCTTTTTATGCGAAATTTCATTCTTTAGCAAATGCATTTCAGTTGATGGTGATTTTTATTTTTTACCCAAAATATAAATCCACTTTGTTAAAGTTAAAAAATCAAGTAACATTGAAGTGATTAATTTTAAAAGAGCAGAAGATTTCAAAAAATATTGCAAATACTCCAAAGGTATTAGAAAAAAGAAGACATCTCTCGCTGCCTCTTAATTATGTAAAAGGTATTTTTTTGATAAAATTTTGCTAATATGAAGAGAAAAACAATGAATGAGACAACTAAATTTCATTTTATAAATTATGGTAATGGATAAAAATATGTCCGCAAATCAAATGATTTTTTTGTAGGTAAAGGAAAAAATACGTGAAAAAACATTAAGTTTTCCATGCCCACTAATGTTCCTTTATTTTCAGATCACTGCTGTAGAGCTATTGGTTTACTCAGACTTTCCCTAGGAAACAGTCACCATCTGCCTGATTAGTCTGTTTCCTTGGTATCCTGCCCATTCTAGCTATTTAAGTTTCTGATCTATTTCAAGAAATGTACTCATTAGGGATGGTCACATCTGTGATGATTTGAAAAGAAATATACTACATGTATTCAAAAAAATTAGCACCTTGATATTTTAATAACTATAAACAGAAAAGGCCTCTTTTCAACTACCTTATTCTTTAATGCTAATAAAAGATGGCATAATCTTAAAGTCCTTTTCCCCAGCTCTGAAATTCCATGAATCTAAAATAAGGAAGAAGTGCTCAATGCAACTTGGAAATTTTCATTATGTGCACATTTATAAGCATATACAGAAAAATATACCATCTGTCAAAAATAGTTAACTGAATACTAACTGGGAATAAAAAAATGTAAAACAGGTACATTAGCTTATTCTGATTACTGTTTATATCTGGCCATCTCCTACAGCTCTTGAAATGATGAGATACTGCAAATAAACAGTATAAACATTTTTCCCTAAAAACATTCTAGAATGTATGCTGCACATGGACTGGGATTTTTCTCTGTGTTTTCACTAATGTGTCCTAAGTAACAGGACACACAGTAAATATCTGGCTGTTTTAGGCAGGATTTTAAGATGGCCCACCAAGATTCCCAGCCCTTGATATGTTCTCCCATTTATGCGTGCAAACACTAATCTGTGTATTGCCGTGTAGAGAGATTGTATTGTGTTTTGTATGGTTTTTTTAGAGAAAAGAGTCTCTCTCACTTTGTCGCACTTGGTAGAGTGCGGTGGCATCCCAGCTCACAGCAACCTCCAGCTCTTGGGCTTAGGTGATTCTCTTGCCTCAGCCTCCCGAGTAGCTGGGACTACAGGTGCCCACCACAACGCCTGGCTATTTTTTTGTTGCAGTTTGGCCGGGGCCAGGTTTGAACCCACCACCCTTGGTGTATGGGGCCAGCGCCCTACTCGCTGAGCCACAGGTGCCACAAAAGATTGTATAGATTAATATACCAAACTATTGACCTTAAGATAGGGAGGTAATGCCCACTGGTATGACATGAGCCTTTAAAAACTGAATTTTCTCTGTGGATTTCAGAAGAAGTCAGAGAGATCCATACTGACTGGTCTAAAAGAAAGCAACAACCAAATTGTGGACAAGGTTGTGTGGCAGGGAATGGTGGGGCAACCTCTAGGAGCTGAAAATAGCCCTCAGCTGACAGCCAGAAAGACATCCCAGACCTCAGTCCTACAAGCACAGGAACTGAATTCTGCCAACCACCCGACAAGTGAGACACTAAGCAGGGAATTCACTTATGTCCGACTTAGACTTCTGAACTGTGAGTTAGTCAACTTTTTTTTTTTTTTAAGAGAGAGTCTCACTTTATCGCCCTCAATAGAGTGCTATGGCATCACAGCTCACAGCAACCTCCAGCTCTTGGGCTTAGGTGATTCTCTTGCCTTAGCCTCCTGAGTAGCTTGGGAGACTACAGGTGCCCACCACAATGCCCAGCTATTTTTTTTGTTGCATTTTGGCCAAGGCCGGGGCCAGCTTCGAATCTGCCACCCTCGGTATATGAGGCTGGCTCCCTACTCACTGAGCCACAGGCACCACCTGGGGTTTTTTGTTTTTGTTTGTTTGGTTTTTTTTTTCTTTTCTTTCTTTCTTTCTTTTTTTTTTTTTTTTTGAGATAGGGTCTTGCTAATTTGCCCAGGTTAGAGTTGAACTCATGATCCTCCTGCCTCAGCCTCTTGAACAGCTGGAACTACACACTTTTGTGATAATTTGTGATACAGCAATGGAAAACTAACAATACTGTCCTATAGTAGGTATTCAATAAATATTTGTGGAATGAATGAATGAAAATTTGATGTGTTAGATGGCAACGATACTTGTTAAAAGGGGAAAGTATGCAACTGCACAGGTTCATTTACAGATTAGTAAATGAAACCAAATGGGCACTAAGGAACAGTCTCAGTGCCTGGACTGGCTCACAGTGCTCCTTCTCCACATGACCTTGTCCCTCAGTTCAATGTGTTGTACCAGCTGTTAATTTCAACAAGTGGTCAGTGTGCTCCACTGTGTTCTGACATGGCAGGACACAATCCACAAAATTCTTGTGATTTTTAGAACTAAAATTTTTAGATATTTTCAATAATCACACATCTTGCATTATTCATGTATGTTCATGTCATCTTTAAATAGAAAAGAAATAATAAAACTAAAATATTAATGACAATACAAGGAAAAGGAATGTGTAAATATAGATTTCCATTATTATTTTACATTTAAATGGAAGAATCTTAGAGTAAATTGTTCATAAACCCACCTCATATCTATTTTGAATGCAGGTAGAACAAAACGTAGCTACCTGTTAAGTTGGTCAAACTATGTCTTCCAAGGGTAATATGTCAATTTTCTTTTTGGAAATAACATGAAGTCATGAGTGTGGCCAAATTGAAGGGAAGTTGTAAGGCCACTGACAATTTTTGTTTAATATTGTTTAAATAGTAAATCTCCTTCTTGACAACATATTTGGCCAGAGTCAAATTCAAGGCTGAATTATAACAAATACATTAGACATCAAAATTAACAGCTTGGGTTCCTTTTTCACCATTTCAATTTTTTTCATTGATGTTTGTTCAACTTTACTTTGTGAATGACTTAAGTCCTCTTAAATGCTCCTTGAAAAGTAATGGTGTATAAGTAAATACTACTAAGACCATCAGGTAGCTGTTAGAAAAAGAAGTTAAAGAAGAACATGTGAAAGAGACAAAATAATACAATGAAAATGGTATTTAAACACCAAAGCAGAAAGAAGAAAACATTCAGATGGGGTAGAGTTTACCTAGTTTTGCCCATACCGAATGCCTGATTATCTTAATTGAATAATGTGACTGTAACAATATCTATCTGAGTTCTTTAACCATGATTTTTGTAAAGAAGAAAAGGATTTGTTAAGACTCTCTGAAGTCATGTGGAACAATAATTATATTCCGTGAAATAGTAAAAAGGAGTGTTTCAAGTATAACCTGAGGGAGTACAAGGTCGAAAAATGAAGTTTGTGAACTCATCCTATGTACCTCATTACTGACATCATTATGGCTGCCTCTAATGTACCCCCCTGGGAAGCTGTGCACTGACACCAGCAGGTAATCTACCCTTCAAGCAATTCTGGAACTCATTTTTTGGAAGGGCCATCAGAGGTTTCATCATATTACCCTTGATGTCCTGAATGTCATCAAAGCATCTTCCTTTCAATATTTTCTTTATCTTTGGATACAGAAAATGTCATTGGGGGTCATATCAGGTGAGTAGGGAGGATGTTCCAACACAGTTGTTTACTAGCTAAAAACTCCCTCACAGGGCGGTGCCTGTGGCTCCGTGAGTAGGGTGCTGACCCCATATACTGAGGGTGGCGAGTTCAAACCCAGCCCCGGCCAAACTATAAAAAAAAAAAAAAAAGCAGCCCAGTGTTGTGGCAGGTGCCTGTAGTCCCAGCTACTTGGGAGGCTGAGGCAAGAGAATCACCTAAGCCCAGGAATTGAAGCTTGCTGTAAGCTGTGATGCCACAGCACTCTACTGAAGGCGATAAAGTAAGACTCTGTCTCTAAAAAAAAAAAACTTCCTCATAAACAGTGTTGTGTGAGCTGGTGCATTGTCATGATATAAGAACCATAAGTTATTAGCCAAGGTTTTCAGTGAAGAATTTTCTTTCTTTCTTTTTTTTTTTTTTGCAGTTTTTGGCCAGGGCTGGGTTTGAACCCACCACCTCTGGCATATGGGGTCGGCACCCTACTCCTTTGAGCCACAGGCACCGCCCAGTGAAGATTTTCTTAACTCTTTCTCTATTGATGTTTTCTTGGTCTGCTATGCTTCTCACAGTTAGCCAAAGATTTTGACACACAATCCAACATATTTTTGCAATGTTTTCATCAGTTCTGCTCATTACTGGCCCCCCTCACCTCTTTTCATCAGGGCTTTCTCTCCCCTCAGAAAAATGTTTAACCATTTGTACATTGCCATTTTCTTCATGGTTTTATCCCCACAAATTTGAACTAACATGTCTATTAATGTCACTTCAACTCTCGTCAAGTTTAACAAGAAATTGAATGTTTGTTCATTTTTCTAATTCAAGTTCTGGCATTAGCATGACGGCCACAAAAACACACAAAAATAATGAATGCTACTCAGTAAGACACCATCACATGTCAACATGAACACAACTGTGAAACATTGATATGCCAAGGTTATAGACCTTGCTGAGTTATTTATACAGTACTACCAACATAAGTACATGGTAACAAGTTCATAAATTTCATTGTCAGACCTTGTAGTCAGTCTACCATTATGCCCTGTCTAATATGTAACTGTTCTGATTGGTTGTTGTTCATGCATTATTGGTTTATACAAATATTGTCTGCAAAGCTGGGTGAGGTGCTACTTGGGAGGCTGAGGCAGGAGGATCATTTGAGTCCAAAAGTTCAAAACTGCAATGCACTATCATTGCACCTGTGAGTAGTCATCATACTCTAGCCTGGGTAACATAGCAAGACCACATTTCTAAAAAAATGTTTTTAATTGACTGTAATCACCTGGATATTAGTATCTTCAAATAATTAACCCACCTGAAGACAAAGGTTATAAAAATAATATGATATGTATGAAAGTGCCTTAAAAATATTATAAAAGCACTAAGTAAAACAGAATATCATTAATATTACATTTAATAAGTATTGCAGTTATGTTCTCCCAAAGTACCAGAAAACTCATTTACCTTTCACATTGAGGAAACCTAGAATTAAACTACGCTAAATCTGAAAGCCCCTACAACAAAACTAAAACAGCTCCCTGTACTATTAGAACAAAGCAAAAATAAAGGCCAGAAATATCGCTAGAGACAAAGAGGGGAATTCTATAACAATAAGAGAATTAATCCACCACCAGGAAAATATCGTAATTTAAGTCTTTATGCACTCAATAATACAGCTTGAAGAGATATGAAACAAAAACTGACCAAGCTTAAAGAAGAAATATATACAGCATAATAAAACATTTGACAAAACTTTTTCAAGCAGAAAAATATCAACTATTGTGCACATTGTGAAGGTGTATAACACACCCCTGGGTGAGGGGCTCTTCTACAAGTGGAACTTTACCCTGGAAGTGAGAATAATGTAACCTAAACATTGTACCCTCATATTAATTAAAGTTAAAAAAAAAAAGAAGAAGAAAAGGAAAGAAAAATCTAAACAACACAATTAACAAACTTAAAACTACCCAGCATGGACAGAATATTTCATCCAACAACATCGAAATACAAATTCTTTTTAAGCACCTATGCGATGAAGAAAAACCATAAGAATCAGAAATAAACAAAACTGCCACGATTTGCAGATAATATGATTACATAGATTGTCGAAAGGACTGCACACCAAAATCAATGCTAGTTAAATGACAGAGCTAAATGTGAAAGTCATATTATAAAGCTTCTAGAAGAAAACATGGATCATATCTTCATGTCTTTGGAGTACCCCAAACTGTCTTAAATGGTACGCAAAAGGTACAAAACTTTCTGAAAGGGAAAAAAGTTAAATTGATCTTCACTAAAGTTAAAATTTTCTGTTTTCCGAAAAAGAATCACTAAGAAAGTAAAAAGGCAAGCTATATGGTGAGAAAATGGGAAAAGATATTTTCTGGTTATATATTTAACAAATAATTCATATCCAAAATACTTAAAGAACTCACACATGAAAAGAAAATGGCCAACAAAGAGATAAATGAGCAAAAGACTTAAAAAACCACTTCACGAAAGAGTATATCCAAATAGCTTAATAAACCTATAAACAAGATGCGGCAACGTCATTATTTTCCTGGCTATTGCAAATTAAAACTGCAGAGACATCGCTCTGTATTAGCCCCATTGTTTAAATTAAAGAGACAATATGGTGTGGGTGTAGTGGCTCACACCTGTAATCCTAGCACTCCGGGAGGCTGAGGTGGGGTGGACGGCTTGGACTCAGGTGTTTGAGACCAGTCTGAGCAAGAGGGAGACCCTGTCTCTTCTAAAAAGGCAAGCTTGTGGCTGGCACCTGTAGTCTCAGCTACTTGGAAGGCTGAGGCAAGAGGATCCCTTGAACCCAGGAGTTTGAGACTGCGGTGAGCTATGACTATGATGCCTCAGCACTCTATCCAGGGCGACAGAGTAAGACTTGTTCTTAAAAAAAAAAAAAGGAGGAAAGAAAAAGAAAAAAATATCAAGTGCTAGAGGAAGGTGTGGTAGAACTGGAACTCAAGTTTGCTGCTGAGAGTGTAATTAGAAAGCTGTTTGACAGCATCTACTACAGTTGAATATGTGCACCATAAGTTCAAGGAATTTCACCCCTAACATATATCCAACAAAAACATATATTCCATATATATGTACAACAAAGGACATGGGTAAAAGTGTTTATAGCAGCACTATTTGTAACAGACACTGGAAAGCCAAATGTTCATCTATAGTGGAATAGATTACTGTCGGTTCCCACAATAGAATACTATACACGTACAGCAATAAAAAGGAATGAATTACAATGACGTAAACACAATACTGAGAAATGCTTTTTCTCACAAACATAATGCTGAGAAAAAATCTAGATACAAAAGAGAATACTTGGTATAAACCCACTTATATGAAGTTCAATAACAGGCAAAACTAATCTGTGGTGGAATGATTAGTCAGGTGAGTGATCTCAATTAAGGCAAAGAGGCTAGGAACTGAAGGAGTCTCTGAGATTCTATTATTGTTCCGTTTATTGATCTGGTTGCTTATTTTTTGGAGAGTGCTCATTTTCTGAAAATTAATTGAACAGTACATTATGATTTGAATACTTCTGTGCACATATTAATACATGTCAACAAAATTTTATTCAAAAACAAAACTAAATCTCCATCTATCTCACCATCAAAAAAGCCTCATCGGGCTTGGCACCTGTAGCTCAAGCGGCTAAGGCGCCAGCCACATACAGCGAGGCTGGAGGTTCGAATCCAGCCCAGGCCCGCCAAACGACAGTGACAACTATAACCAAATAATAGCCAGGTGCTGTGGTGGGCGCCTGTAGTCCCAGCTACTTGGGAGGCTGAGGCAAGAGGATCATTTAAGCTCAAGAGTTTGAGGTTGCTGTGAACAGTGATGCCACAGCACTCTACCGAGAGCAATATAATAAGACTGTCTCAAAATAAAAAAGCCTCACTGAAAAAACTTCACTAACTTGTTTCTATGTGTCTTGATTAACTAAAAATTAACATTTAAAAGATTGTTAAGCCAATTATTAAAACTTTAACAATATATAAGTACTAAACAGACACGCATCCAAGTAAAAACACCTGTCTCTCTCATACACATGGTTTTATCCTTTGTTTGTAATACCAAAGACAATTATTCATAATTAATATCTAATTATCAATTTGTATTTTAAACATGTGCATAAAAATGTTATCAACTGAATTATATGACTAACAAAGATTGAGGAAAAGGTTATGGTTTGTCAGTGATAATTAATTTTCTAGCAAGTTGTTCTAAAAAATTAAAATGATAACCCCGAAGTGGTTATATAGTAATCCATGCCAGAAGCCATTAAGCCTAAGATTCAGATAATGATAGAAATATACAAATTGGGGTCATTAGTGTCTAAAAAATCAAAAGTAGAATATGATACTAATATAATACATAAAGTAAAGAATGATTATGGACTATAATAAAGTTATGGGTGCTGCACTCATTTTCTATTGCTGCATAACAAATTATCACAAATTTGCAGCTTAAAAATCATATAAATTCATTATGTTATAGTTTCCTTAGGTCAAAAGTCCAGGTCCAAAGTAGCTGAGTCTGCTTCTCAAGTTCTCATCAGGATGAATTCAAGGTGGCAGGTAGGGCTGTGATTGCGTCTGAGGCCCTGGGGTCCTCTTCCTAAATCAATGGTTATTGACAGAACTCATTTTCTTGCCACTGCTGGATTGAGTCCCCCAGTTTCTTGTTGGTTGCCAATGGGAGTTGTTTACAGCTTCTAGAGCAAGGGTTCTCAACCTTCCTAATGGCTGGATGCATTTTCTTTGTTACAAAGGGGTTGCGACCCACAGGTTGAGAACTGCTGTTCTAGAGGCTTCCTACTATTCCCTAGTGTGTGGACTCATCCTCAATGTAACAATTCTTCAAGGCCAGCAAGAGAATAGCTTCCTGCAGGAGGTTTGGATGGAGTCTTATCTAACACGACCTTATCAAGGGAGTAACAACTATCTCATCATGGTTCTGCCCAGAGCATGTACACCATGGAGTGAAGACTTGGGGGTCATTTTAAAATCCTGCTTACCACAGCTACATATTAGTCCTGTAGGAATGCCCAACATAAGAAATATAATTTAAAAATTTAGTCCACTATGGCATGAATAGAAGAAAGAAATACGAGATACATTTACAGACAGAGGAAGAGGAGAAACTGGGATGGCTCAGATTTGAAAATTAACAGAAAATGTAAAAAAATGAAAATGTAAAATATATAAATTTAGGCTCGGCGCCTGTGGCTCAAGTGACTAAGGCGCCAGCCACATATACCTGAGCTGGCGGGTTTGAAACCAGTCCGGGCCTGCCAAAACAACAATGATGGCTGCAACCAAAAACTAGCCAGGCATTGTGGCAGGCGCCTGTAGTCCCAGCTACTTGGGAGGCAGAGGCAGGAGAATCACTTGAGCCCAGGAGTTGGAGGTTGCTGTGAGCTGTGATGCCATAGCACTGTACCCAGGGCGACAGCTTGAGGCTCTGTCTCACACACACACACAATATATATATATATATATATTATATATAAATATAAATTTAACATGATTGTGCCAAAGTATAATAACTAATTTTTTATTATGGTTAGGACACGTAACATGAGATCTACTTTTGCATCAAAATTTTTAAGTGCACAAGTACTATAGGGTTAATTATAGGCATAATGTTGTACAACTGATACCTAGAAATTATTCATATTGCAAACTTCATGCCTATTGAACAATATACAATTTCAATGTAAAAGAAAACTCATTTAGATTATCAATCTTTTGACTTTTTATCCTAAAAATGGTTCATAAAAGAAATAACCCATTCAAGAATGTAATTGAATTTGTCTAATATTTTACAAAAAGGGTAGCTCTAGAAATTATTTGTAAAATGATATGAAGAATTATCTTGAAATTTACATACTTGAGAAACATAAACTGTCATTGAACATATTTAATAACTACAAGTACATACATACTTGGTAGAATTTAAATGGTATTAAATGTTTCTAAAATGAAATGCAACATTTTCCCCAATACTATTGTTCCTTCCTAATTTGTTTATTTTTATTCATGACATCATCTACCTCCTAGTGACTAATAATAGAACCTCAAGGTCATCCTCCACACCCTTCCCTACCTTATTCCCATAACAAATGAAATCACTAAGTTATATCTTTCCCCTCACTCATTAAATAAACATTTACCAAGAGCCTGCTGTCTTAAGGCATGGTGCCAAGCACTGAAACTGTCACAATGCCTAAGTAACAACTCCAGCTTCAAGGATCCCATGGCATAGTGGAATGATTTTACAACTCCAGCTTTAAGGATCCCATGGCATAGTGGAATGATTTTACAATGTTTCCCTTCATTTCCATTCTTACCACACCTGCTTTGTATCAAAAGCCTCTTTTTTGGGGGGACAGAGCCTCAAGCTGTCGCCCTGGATAGAGTGCTGTGGCATCACAGCTCACAGCAAACTCCAGCTCTTAGGCTTAAGCGATTCTCTTGCCTCAGCCTCCCAAGAAGGTGCAACCACAGGAGCCCCCCACAACGCCCAGTATTTTTTGGTTGTAGTTGTCATTGATATTGGGCAGGCCCCTGGCCAGATTCAAACCTGCCAGCTCTGGTGTATGTGGCTGGCGCCTTAGCCGCTGAGCCTCAAAAGCCTCTTACTAATTTGTCTTGCCTTATGTCTGATCCATTCTACTGAAGAATGACTCATTCGTTCAATGATGCCTCTGTGGTCTACATGCTAGGGGGACAGCAGTGACAAAGACCGCCAAAGCCCCTACTCTCAGGGAGCATATGTTCTAGTACATACTAGTGTACGAATGATGATAGATACATAAAAGAATAGATCATACTACTCGGGAGGAGGAGGCAAGAGAATCGCCTAAGCCCAGGAGTTGGAGGTCGCTGTGAGCTGTGACTGCACAGCACTCTACAGAGGGCGATAAAGTGAGACTCTGTCTCTACAAAAAAAAGACTAGATCATAAAATATCTGGGAGTGCCAATTATTCTTTCGAGTTTCTTTTATTCATGTTACTCAGCCTCAACCTTCATTTGCTCTTCAATAATTGAAATACAAGTCCTTCAGGATTCAGGGTGCTCCTCAATATGCTTTCCCCTCCTTTTCATGACTTCTTTTTACAAATTACCCGCCTTAGGCTTCTCAATACTTTATTTTACTCCTTCCATGCCCCTGTCTATCTTTTCTCCCTCTCTCCTGGCGACCTTTCTACCACCTACTTAATTCTACACATCTGACACAGGTTGTGAAGTAAGAATAGCAGAACCCAAAGTGCTTTCTCTCTTCTGACCTTTTATGGTACTTATTATCTGTAAACTTACTTTTTTCTTTTAAAAAAGTACATATTGTCTGATAGTACAGTCAGCTACCTTTTTGCAGGTATGTATGTGTCTTAATATTTTCACCAGATCACCAACTCTTTTAAACACAAAAACTGTTTCTTCTGTGTCTTCTGCAACACTGATTTTAACAAACATGGATAAATCCCTTTCAGAATTAGATTGATCTCCTGTCCAATACATAATTCCTTTACACAGTAGTCATTCTCAAATAATTAAACCAATAACATTTCCACAAAAAAAGTGACAAGTAACTCATGTAAAAAAATTACAATTCCTAATCACTAATAGCCAAAGTAACAAATTCTTTAAAAAGATGTCTTGATTAAAATTTCTATATTGGCGGGCAGTGCCTGTGGCTCAAGGAGTGGGGCACAGGCCCCATGTACCAGAGGTGGCGGGTTCAAACCCAGCCCCGGCCAAAAACTGCAACAACAACAACAACAAAACTAAAAAGAATTTTAAAAGTTCTATATTGGCTTGGCACCCACAGCATAGTGGTTATGGTGCTAGCCTACACACACCGAGGCTGGCAGGTTCAAACCCAGCCCTGGGACAGCTAAACAACAACTGCAACCAAAAAATAGCTGGACATTGTGGTGGATGCCTGTAGTCCCAGCTACTTGGGAGGCTGAGGCAAGAGAATTGCTTAAACCCAAGAGTTTGAGGTTGCTGTGAGCTGTGATACCACTGGCACTCTACCAGGGACAACAAAGTGAGACTCTGTCTCAAAAAAAAGAAAGAAAGGAAGGAAGGAAGGAAGGAAGAGAGGAAGGAAGGAAGGAAGGAAAGAAGAAAAAACGAAAGTCTATAAAAATAGCAAGACTTGGGTGGCACCTGTGGCTCAGTGAGTAGGGCACCGGCCCCATATACTGAGGGTGGTGGGTTCAAACCCTGCCCCAGCCGAACTGCCACAAAAAAATAGCTGGGCATTGTGGCGGGTGTCTGTAGTCCCAGTTACTCGGGAGGCTGAGGCAAGACAATCTCCTAAGCCCAGGAGCTGGAGGTTGCTGTGAGCTGTGAAGCCATGGCACTTTACCGAGGGTGACGAAGTGAGACTCTGTCTCTGAAAAAAAAAAAATAGTAAGACTTCTGTTCAACTGTTCAACATAGTTTTGTGTATTCTTGACTGCATTCTCTAGAGTTTTGTATTTCCTGAGGTACCAGGCCTTTGGCACAATAGTCAATTACCGCACAATAACCATCTCCATTGACCACTAACTATGGCCCAGGCACTGTGCTCAGCATTTTATGAATATTTTCTCCAAACCTTACCTTCATCTTAACATAGCCATTATTATCTCCATTTCACTCAGGGGAATACAGACTTCCATTACCAGCAATATGCAATCCATATCTGAAAACCTTCCAACAAAACAAAACAATAATATGCTGTATATAATATAACAAACTTCCTTTTAAAAGCATAGCTAAACTTGAAATAGAGTAAAAAAAATACTCAGGGGTAAAACATAAAGAAAAAACTACAAAACAAAATAGAGCAGGGTTTGTCTTAGGGTGGGCACAGGAGGTATTCTAGTTCACTGTAAGCATAGATATGCAGTGAGGTAAAGTTTGGACCAGGCAAGGTAGAAGTTTAGAACTGAGGCCTTCTGGACTCACTGGGATCCACTGAAAAGGTGAAGTAGAAAAAAATTAACCCAGTGATACCAGACGGCAGGAAAGTTGTGTTTTTTTTTTTTTTTTTTAGAGATAGAGTCTTTATCACCCTTGGTAGAGTGCCGTGATGTCACAGCTCACAGCAACCTCAAACTGTTGGGCTTAAGCGATCCTCTTGCCTCAGCCTCCTGAGTAGTTGGGACTACAGGTGCCCACCACAACACTTGGCTATTTTGTTGTTGTTGTTGCAGTTTGGCTGGGGCCGGGTTTGAACCCACCACCCTTGTTATATGGGGCGAGCACCCTACCCACTGAGGCACAGGCGCCGCCCAGATGGCAGGAAAGTTTGCCATCTCACTATATTCTGGGACAGAAAACAAATTCTCATCTTAGAATTTGCTTCAGAACAGCGTTCAGATTTGAGATTAGAGTTTATACTTTAAAAATCCCCATCACTATGATGAGGACTTTTTCACAGATCCTCCATGAGGATAAGTAACTCTGAGAAGAAAAAAAAAAAAAATTTCCCAGTTGCAGTGCCAAGTCCCTGCCTTTTATGTGGCTGAGCCCTATTCTCCTCTTCCTGTGTGTCCATTAATATCAAAGCTAATAATACTCATGAGAAGCCTTGCAGAAATGAATACACAGTTGCTCTGGAGAATGACCTGGTAATATATTTTGCTTTGAAATCTATCTTTCAACTTCCTTGTCATTAGTATTGGTGTGGTATAACTTTTTGTCTCAATTTTGTTGTTATTTTAGCCAGGAGGGTCTATCCAGTTTCTGTTACTCTATCTTACCTAGACGTGGAAGTACAAATCACTGTAGATGAGTTCACCACGAAGGGGGCAGCACACAGAGAAAGCTCCTGTTAAAATGCCCTCACAAGGGCGGCACCTGTGGCTCAAAGGAGTAGGGCACCTGCCCCATATGCTGGAAGAGGCTGGTTCAAACCCAGCCCAGGCCAAAAACTGCAAAAAAAAAAAAAAAATGCACTCA
Organism: Perodicticus potto; assembly: GCA_963574655.1. Classification (NCBI taxonomy): domain Eukaryota; kingdom Metazoa; phylum Chordata; class Mammalia; order Primates; family Lorisidae; genus Perodicticus; species Perodicticus potto. Next base: position 21,155 of record CAUYRH010154965.1, read on the forward strand.
CAATCCAAAATTACAAAACACCTGAGGAAATGGTCCATCATGAGTTAAAGTCAACAAATACAACAAAAAACAGGTTTAGGCCCCCCAAATGACATTACAAAATAGAATTATTTGATGTTGATTATGAAGTATATTTCAAATTATTGAAAGAATAAAAGAAAAAAATGGGAGAAAGGAACATGACATTTTTAAATGATACCAGGCAATTTTGAAAAAATACCAAACAGAATTTCTAGAATAACAACAAAAAAAGTCACTGTATTTACATAGGTAGAAATAAAGGTTCATTAAGTTTAATTTGTCTAAAATCACCCAATTCATATGTGGTGTATCTGGAACACAAGCTATTTTAAGTAAAAACAACATACACACACACACAAAAATAATGCCTATCATCTTTTCCTTATACTGTGTTCTGAATTTAGTGGAAAAATGAGTAAGCGATGAGGGCATTCCATACATAATGTCTGCTGCTAATCTTCTCATTTATCCTTAACCAGCATTTGAGTTATTGACAAGGAAATGAACATAACATCTTTATAATGGTGACCATAAGGAGCTTCAGGTGAACTTAAATAAAGCTCATTTTATAGAACTGAAACTTGGCCTTCTTTATTACACCTCAGATCAGTGTCAATTTGGAAACACATCCAAAATAAATACAGATATGACTCTATAAAGCTAATCACAAATATTTAAATTATTCTTCAAAACTTATTAAAAATCTTCTTTAAAATTTTGCTTTCCTCCAGAGTTTCTTTCTCTTTCTGCCTACAGAAAAAAAAAGTAATAATAATAATAAAACACAACTCTGCTTCCCACCCTGATTCGTTTTTTCCCTCTATTTCTTACGTCTTTGCCATCCCCATATTATACCATATATAGAGTAAGCCAGACTTATTCCCGTTCCTCTTGTTTATATTTTTGCAATGTACTATGAAAATAATTTATTTTATTATTTTATTATTTTATTTTTTTGAGACAGAGCCTCAAGCTATTGCCCTGGGTAGAGTGCGGTGGCATCACAGCTCACAGCAACCTCCCAACTCCTGGGCTCAAGTTCTTCTCCTGCCTCCGCCTCCCAAGTAGCTGGGACTACAGGCACCTGCCACAACGCCCAGCTATTTTTTGTTTGCAGCAGTCATTGTTGTTTGGCAGGCCTGGGCCGGATTCGAACCTACCACTCAGGTGTATGTGGCTGGCGCCTTAGCTGCTTGAGTCACAGAAACCGAGCTGGAAAATAATTTTTGACATTTTTTTTTTAATTTGGTGGGAAAAGGAGGTGAGAATAAACATGATTTAACTGTTGACTTGGATCATCCACCAAAGGGATCTGGTTGGAAACAAGCACACCACACTCATTCAGACCTTTCTTCTTGTTCTGTTAATTAACATTTTAGCATAAGTAAATATTGTTGAAAATGAAGGAGGTATATGATCAGGAAAATTTGAGTGAGAATGCAATATAAATGTGGCTTTAATGGACATCAAGCTTTTTCCATCTTAGCTCACACCAAATCAAAGAATATTTGAATCTTAAAATTGATATGGAAGTTAGAGTTTTATTTATTTACTTTAGTTCTCAGTAATCTAAATGCCATACAATTTTTTTTTTTTTTGAGACAGAGTTTCAAGCTGTTGCCCTGGGTAGAGTGCCATGGTGTCATAGCTCACAGCAGCCTCCAACTCTGGGGCTCAAGTGATCCTCTTGTCTTGGTTTTTCTACTTTTAGTAGAGATGTTTTTGTTCAGGCTGGTCTCAAACTTGTGCACTCAATCAATCCACCTGCCTTGGTCTCCCAGAGTGCTAGGATTACAGGCATAAGTCAGCTGTGCCTGGCCTATCATACAATTTTTATTTAAAAAAATCTAAATTTGGGCAGTGCCTGTGGCTCAAAGGATTAGGGCCCCTACCCCATATGCTGGAGGTGGTGGGTTCAAACCCAGCCCTGGCCAAAAACTTAAAAAAAAAAGATCTGAATTTGATGTAAAGGACATTTAAAACTAAGAAGACGGTAGGATGGAAGTGACGTGAGGGACAAAAACTTACCTGTTGGGTGCAATGTACACTACTCTGGTGATGGAGCACACTAAAATCTCTGACTTCAGCATTATACAATTCATCCATATACAAAAACACTTGTACCCTCTTAATATTTTGAGATTAAAAAAACAAATCTGTGTTTGCCTTGACTGCTCAAAGCTGCAGTGCAGAGAAAGACTCTTTGTTGACAAAAGAAATAATAAATAGCTGAAAAACTATGACATAATGTCTTAAAATTTCAAGTGTGATATTGACTCATAACAACTAGTCAGCCGCACTAATAGAGTGTTGTGAAACAATGTCAGCCTAGTGGAAAGGTATTGTATTTTCACATCCATTTTGTACTATCCTCCTTTCACGGTTTTCCTTCTTCTTGGTAAGACATGACTTATTTCCAAATGCTTAGGAAATGCTAATATTTTATTCCTAGTTCTAGGTTGATTTGAATGCATCTCTCTGAGGTGAGCCCTCCATCTCTTACTAGAAACTCTTCCCCCATTGTTCTAAGAATCTTTATACTAACTAAGATATAAATGACTATAGAATTTTAAAATATTTTTCTTTTCATTGTGGGATTTTTCAAACATACAAACAAGGTAGAGTAAATAGGATGGTAAACACCCATATACCATCACCCTGCTCCAATAGGTACCAATATTTTGCCAGTTTTATAAGAAATTATCTTTCCTTAAATCTATTTGATAAGGATACAGATTATTTTAAAGGAGATTTTCCTATAACTCCATGCTCCCAACCGGGATTATATGCATACATGATTGTATTCTGTTCCTACACGTAAAGAGAGGTATGATTCACCCAGAGGAAAAGGGGATAAATGTAGCATATCTCCTTTACAGAACTGATTCCTTCCTTTGTTAAAAAAATATAATGTTTTAGGCTCAGCGCCTGTAGCACAGTGGTTACAGTGCCAGCCACAGGCATGGAGGCTGGTGGGTTTGAACCCAGGTGGGCCAGCTAAATAACAATGACAACTGCAACAAAAAATAGCTGGGTGTTGTTGTGGGCACCTGTAGTTCCAGCTACTTAGAGGCTGAGGCAAAAGAATTGCTTAAGCCCAAGAGTTTTAGGTTGCTGTGAGCTGTGATGCAACGGCACTCTACCAAGGGCAACATAGTGGGGCTCTGTCCCAAAACAAACAAACAAACAAACAAACAAAAAACAAAAAAACATAATATTTTAAACAGAATTAAAAATAAGAGCCGTATGATCATCTCACTAGAGGATAAAATTCAGCATCCCGAGCGGCACCTGTGGCTCAAAGGAGTAGGGCACTGGCCCCATATGCCAAAGGTGATGGGTTCAAAACCAGCCCCAGCCAAAAACTGCAAAAAAAAAAAAAAAAATTCAGCATCCCTTCATCATAAAAATCTTCAGCAAACTAGGCTTCAAAGAAACATACCTCAAAATAATAAAAGCCATGTTGACAAACCCACAGCCAACGTCATACTGAATGAGGAATAAAAAATTTAAAAGTATTTCCCATAAGAACTGAAACAAGACAAGGATGCCAACTTACACAACTCTATTCAATGCAGTACTATTAATAGAAGTGCTAGCGAGACCAATCATGCAAGGAAAACAAACAAAAGGCATCTAAATTGGAAAAGAAGCCAAATTATCTGTGTTTGCTAATGATATGGTCTTCCCTAGATCTTAGCCAAAATGCTGAGCGATGATGATGATATGATTTTGTACCTAGAAAACCCTAAAGACTCCTCCAAGAGATTCCTAGATTTGATAAATAACTTCAGTAAAATTTTGGGAATCAAAATCAATGTATAAAAATCAGTAGTATTTCTTTACACCAACGATGATCAAGATGAGAACCAAATAAAGAACTCAGTCTCACTTATAATAGCTATAAGAAAATACCTAGATTGGGGGTGGGACACAGTTATAAGAGGGTCCTTATCTAACAAAAGCAACCAATGTAAGCTGGTTCTGTGTACCCTCCAAACAATAAAAAAAAAATACCTAGAAATACATTTAACTATGAAGCTGAGAGATCTCTGCAAGGAAAAACACAAAATAATGATGGAAAGAAACCATGGATGATACAGATGGAAAGACATCCCATACTCATGAATCAGAAGAATCAATATTAAAGTGACCATACTGCTCAAAACAATCTACAAATGCAATGCAATTCCTGTCAAATTACCAAAGTCATTTTTTCTAGATTTAGAAAAAAAATCCTAAAGTTCACATGAAACAAAAAAGAGCATAAATAGCCAAAGCAATCCTAAATATAAAGAACAAATCTGAAGGCATCCCATTACTCAATTCTAAATAATACTAATAATTATTAGTAATCAACACAGCATGGTATAAACTGCATAAAATTGGACACATGGAACAAAGGAACAGAACAGAGAATCTAGAAATAAAGCTACATACCTACAACCAACTGATCTCCAACTAAATCAATAAAAATAGACACTGTTCAATAAATGATGCTGGGAAAATTGGACTGCTATGTGCAGAAAAATGAAACTAGATTCCTATCTTTCATCACATATAAGAATTAATTCAAAAGGATTAAAAACTCAAATGTCAGACCTGAAAGTATAAAAGTCGTAGTAGAAAGACTAGGAAAAACTCTTCTGGACACTGGCCTAGGCAAAGAATTTATGACTAAGTCCTCAAACGCAAATGTAACAAAAACAAAAATGGACAATATGGAATTAATCCAACATCAAAAGAAATAATCAATATAGTAAACAGACAAGCTATAGAATGAGAGAAAATATTTGCAAATAACATATCTGACAAAGAGCTAATAACTAGAGTCTATAAGGAGCTCAAACAACTCAACTGCTATTTGAGCCAGCAATCCCACTAAGCGGTATCTATCCAAAGGAAAAGAAGGCATTCTATAAAAAATGCACTTGTATGTTTATTGCAGCACTATCCACAATAGCTGAGTTATAAAATCAACCTACATGCCCGTCAACTGATGAGTAGATAAAGAAAATATGGTATATATTTAATATACAGTGGAATACTTGACTATAAAAAAAAGTGCAACACATCTTTTACAGCAACTTGGATGGAACTAGTGACCCTTATCAGAAGTGAAATAACTAAGAAAATGTGTTCTCACAAGTCACAGCTAAACAATGGGTACACTTTGATATACGGAGTGAAATAATTAGACATCGGAGATTCCAAAAGGTGTGTATCGGGGGTGAGGGATGTGTATAGTAAAAGGCCAGCCTTCACCACTACACAATATATCCATGTAGTAAAACTGTACTTGTACCCCCTAAATCTATAAAGTTTTTTAAAAAGCAGGCTTACTTTTGCCTTTTAGCTCCATGTGTAGACCCGCATTATCTGAACCAATAAAGAAATGTCCAGATAAATAAATAAATATATGACATGTTGAACTATAGAAGGTCTCTGTGTAAGTTTCGGAAAAAAAAAAAAAAAGTTGTGGTGCCAGAAACCTCTTTGACAAGAAAAAAAGATTTTTAACAAAACTTTTTTTTTTTTTTTGAGACAGAGTCTCACTTTGTCACCCTTGGTAGAGTGCCGTGGCTTCACAGCTGACAGCAACCTCCAGCTCCTGAGCTTAGGCATTTCTCATGTCTCAGCCTCCCGAGTAACTGGGACTACAGGCCACAACGCCCAGCTATTTTTTTTTGTTTGTTTCATTTTGGCCGGGGTCAGGTTTGAACCCGCCACCCTCGGTATATGGGGCCGGCGCCCTACTCACTGAGCCACAGGCACCGCACTTTGAATATATCATCATATTTCACATACGTTTGTGAAGGTATTTCCTTTTCTTTCTTAGTATTGTTAAAGTGGATATTTGTATGGAGTAGAAAAAGGGACAGGAATTTCAAACGGATTGTTCATGGTCTCCTATTATCCCAACTTTTGAATATATAAAAGCTTCGCCTGAATGCCAAAGTTAATTAAAATATGATAGGCCCAATGTTATTTCTTCCTTTTTTTTTTTTCTTTGAGACAGTTTCACTATGTTGCCCTCAGTAGAGTGCTATGGCATCACAGCTCACAGCAACCTCAAACTCTTGGGCTTAAGTGATTCTCTTGCCTCAGCCTCCCAAGCGATTATCACTTCCAGCCTCCTCCTGGGACTATAGGCACACACAACAACGCTCGACAATTTTTTGTTGTAGTTGTCATTGTTGTTTAACTGGCCTGGGCTGGGTTTGAACTCACCAGCCTCGATGCATGTGGTTGGTGCCATAACCACTGTGCTACAGGCTTGGTGCCCTTAGCTCATTGGGTAGGGCGCTGGCCACGTACATGGAGGTGGTGGTTTTGAATCCAGCCCTGGCTAGCTAAAATAGCAATGACAACTACAACAAGAACAAAAAATAGCTGGGTGTTGTGGTGGACACCAGCTACTTGGGAGGCTGAGGCAAGAGAATTGCTTAAACCCAAGCATTTGGGGTTACTTGTGAACTGTGACACCATGGCACTCTACCAGGGTGACAGCTTGAGACTGTTTCAAAAAAAAATAAAGTATGACTTATAAGTACTATTGGTATAAAATGGACTAATGGATTACTCAAACAATTACAGAAAACATGTTTGGCCTACATAAAAATAAAAGAGAATATTAAGATAACTTATCACAATAGAAACAAATTAAAAATAAAAATAATTGCTCTAAGGGACAGCAAATTGTTTTAGCTGAAAATGAATTACAGGGTTTTATTTCCTTAATAAATCTTAAGATGAGCAATATAATATGAAGACTTTATAGCTATAATATATAAAGAAATATTAAGTATAAGCACATAATCTTTTTTCTTTAAACCAAAATATGGTTTATTAGAGAAAAGGATCTTATCAATGTAATTAAGGTGAGGCTATTGAGATGAAGAGATCATCCTGGCTTACCCAGGTGGACTATAAATCCAAAGACAAGTATCTTTGAAGAGATAGAAGAGGAAACAGAGGCAGGAGAGGAGGAGGCCACGTAACCACAAAGGCAGAGATTGGAGTGATGCGGCCACAAGCCAAAGGGTGCCGGCAGTCATCAGAAGCTGGAAAATGCAAGGCATAGACTCTCCACTACAGCCTCCAGAGACCGTGTGGCCCTGTCACACAGTAACTTCAGACCTCTGGCCTCTAGGACCATGACAGAATAGATCTCTGTTATGTTAGGCCACCCAGTTTGTGGTTCTCTGCCATGGCAGACACCCAAAATCAGTACACAGGACAAATGCACTTCAAACCCCTGTGCTGGGAACATCTGCCTTTGCTACATTAAAACTGGGGTAGGGGGCAAGATCCATCTATGCCTAACCCCCAATCCATCCTGCACAGGACCTTTCAGACCTCTAACTGAGCCTGCGGCCCCTCTCCCTAATGCTCGCTAGTGGAGAGTGGCTGTTTATAGGGGAAAAGCTTTGCCACCAGGCAATCCGCTCAGGGTCAGGCCCTGCATAGTGACTTGAGCTCTGAAATCAGCTCCTGCTAATCCCAGCCCACCCCAGGGATCAATGTGGAACCCTATGAGCTTTCAACATTTATTTAATTAGGTGAATTTATTCCTGTGATGTTATGATGATTGGTTTAGTAGAAAAAAAAAGCTAAACATACTTACATTATCTAAAGATAAAGATTATATAAGCGGCATATTTTACATGACCTCAGTCAGAAGGCTCAGAAAATAAATAAGAACATCAATATATAATGGATTTAAGAAACTCCAGGCCAAAATCATCTCATTCTCTGATGAATGCCAAGTCTTAAAGAGTGATTATCTTATTTGAGGAAAGCACAACTTTACACAAATCAGGCTATGTGCATATGTAATGCATTCATTTTTAGCTGACTAGGAAAATGTTACTATATTTTTCCAACTTGTTACATTTGTTTTGATTTTTCAAACCAAAAATCCTCAACATGCTTTTGTAGTTGGTTTAAGCATCTCAAAAAAAATTAGAAACTTAATCTACATTCTTTGTATTAACTAAGATACAAACAATATTTACGCCAAATAACGAACTACAAATTGAGAAACCCTTATCAGCTTTAGGATTTATTAATAAATAAAGACATGCCAGGTACGGTGGCTCACACCCATAATCCTAGCACTTTGGAAGGCTGGTAGGATCACTTGAGGCCCGGATTTGAAGGCCAACCTGCATATAGCAACATCTAGTCTTTACAAAAAATAAAAAAAATTAGCCGGGCACTGTGATATAAGCCTGTAATCCCAGCTACTCAGGAGGCTGAAGCAGGAGGATTGCTTGAGCCCAGGAGTTTGAGGTTGCAGGGAGCTATACTCTAGCCCAGGCAACTGAACAAAGACTCTGTCTCAAACACAAACAACAAAACACCACAAAGCAAATGGAGAAATAAGAAAAGTGAAAATATAAAATCCATACTAATACACAGTATCTTTCCAAAAGAACGAAGAATCCCCATCTGTAGACAAATCAAGGAATTCTGACTTAGCATTAGCTATGTAAACAGTTGTCTATATAACTCAGATTCTAAAGCTGTTACAGTCTACTTGGCTCCTATAATAAATTACTATAGACCAAGTGTCTTATAAACAACAGAAATTTATTCCTCATGGTCTGGAAGCTGAATGTCCAGGACTGAAATGTCACCATGGCTAAATCCTGGTAAAGGCTCTCTACTGGGTAGCAGCTTTGACTTCCCCTTGCATCCTCACATGGGGAAGAGCAGAGCCGAGCAGCAAACTCTCTCTTGATTCTGATAGAGCTACTGGTCACATTGATGAGGAAGCCATCCTCTTCACCTTCCCTAACCCTAATCACCGAGATTCCTCCTCTTAATACTAAAATTTTGAGGTGGAGTGTTTCAAAATACGAAGTTAGGAGGGACACACACATTCGGTCCACAATGAAGGCCTTTTCTTTCTTCAATAATTCTTCACAATCTTAGAAGATATTTGTGGGTACTTCTACATGGCAGCAAAAGCTTTTCTATAATATAGGTTTTAGGCTATATTCTCCAGTCCATTAGCATAACCCAAATTACCATTATTTTTCAGTTATTTGTTCTATTTGTTATAGACCAATTCCCTTTATTAGTCAACTTGGCTTCAGTAAGTAATGAACCTGGAATTCTGTTACTTAAAATATCAGTATTTCTTGCTTCCATTACATACTGGTTGCCAAGTTTGCCTGTGGTTTTACTCAGTATGTTTTCTTATTCTGGGGCCCTGACTGAAGGTAGAGTCTGTGTTTGCAACATACTATTCTTATGGCAATGGAAAAGAGCAAGACTGCTGGCAGAAATATCCAAAGACACGTCCCTTCTGTTTATAGATCACTGGCCAAAGTGCATCACGCGGCCAGTCTTGACAGTGGGGAAGAAAAGTATTGATGAGGAGGCACTGCAAATGACATGGCAATGGGTGGGAATAGATAATCCTCTTACACATAAGCAGAGAAGCACCTGCTTGGGAACACAGTCTATCAGGTCTATCCTCATAGGCTTAGTATATTGGAATCATTTAAAAAAAAGATCTCTGCCTTCTTTGCTTCTCACATCCAGTCAGATACAACTTCCTTTAATTTGTCTTTCAATATACTCTAAGTATTGCTTGCTTGGAGATCAATCTAAGAAGGGTTCATGAGCCCAGATAAATAATAGAATATAAACAGGGAAGATGGCTGCTGTGAATGGGTTCCAAAAAGTAGATTAATAAAAATTACATCTTGGGCTACTAAAAGATTTACAGATGTGACAATGAACTTGCTAATAAATTTGATGAGTTGTCATGATGACATGAGATACCAAAAGATAAATACTGGATACACAGGTAATTAGGGGTCTACTGTGATAGGGCATGACTTTGGTGAATGTGTAGTTTAAACTTGAGAGCATGAGTTTCCTTACTTACTGAAGGAGAATAGTAACATTTATTCCATACAGTCAGTGATGGGATTAAATGAGATGAGATGGCATATAACAGTGTAGAATTTTAAAACAGTAACTCTGTCCTATGTTAAAAAAAAAGTTTCCAGAAATGCAATAACAACATACACCAGTGTCTAACACAACTTTAGAAAGGATTATTAGTTGTTTTGAGTACAAAATGGGGAAAAATTATTAGCTATGTGTCTATGAAGAAATCATAATAAGACATATTAAGCTCTCCGTAGCATCACGGCTCACAGCAATCTTCAATTCCTGGGCTCAAGTGAGTCTCTTGCCTCCGCCTCCCAAGTAGCTGGGATGACAGGGCGCCCGCCACAACGCTCGGCCATTTTTTGGTTGCAGCTGTCATTGTTGTTTGGCAGGCCCGGGCTGGATTCAAACCCGCCAGCTGAGGTGTATGTGGCTGGTGCCTTAGCTGCTTAAGCCACAGGTGCCAACCCTTTTTTTCCTTTTTTGAGACAGAGTCTCACTATGTCGCCTTTGGTAGAGTGCTGTAGCATCACAATTCACAGCAACCTCAAACTCCTGGGCCTAAGCAATTCTCTTGCCTCAGCCTCCCAGGTAGTTGAGACTACAGGCACCTGCCACAACACCCCAAAATTTTTTGGTTGAGGTTGTCATTGTTGTTTGGAAGGCCTGGACTGGGTTCGAACCTGCCAGCTCCGGTGTATGTGGCTGGCGCCCTGGCTGCTGAGCTATAGGCGCCGAGCCTAATTTTATTTTATTTTTTGATAAAGTTATTAAATTGATTGGTAGTAAAATGCAATAAACGTTCTCTATGAAATTAGTAAGTACTTTTTAAAATCACTTATCCTAAACATGGGGATAAAATAAAGGTACTTTAAGAGGATCTATGGCTTATTGATTAAATACACCTAACTAGTATTGGATAATGAATTGATGTCCACACAAAGAGGTTGCTAGTTTTGTTATTGTTCTGTTCATTGTATTACTGAAGATTTGGATTTGAGTGATAACATCTAATGATTTCCTTTTCACATAATTGGGCACTGTTGTTAGTCAGTGTTCCGCAGAGAAATAGAACCAAATGGGACACACACACACACACAATCAAGCAAGCCATTCAGCGTGCTGCATATACATGAATATATACTCCAAAAATAGTGTTTGTGTGTGTGTATACACTTAACATTATATTCCAAAAACAGATTTATAAAAATTACACCTTAGGATACTCAAAGAACTTACAGATGTGATAATCACTTAGTTTTATTTATACGTACATTTATATGTAAGTCAAGTCACATTTGACCTCTGTGATTACAAGAGATTATAAGATACAATCATTATACAAGATTACAAATGGTTATTGGTATATATGGAATATTAGAATTTTAATAGTTTTTTCCTTTCTTAAAATGTGTACACATGTTTTTGGCACCTTCTGTATATCAGAGAGACACAGAGAGATGATTTTTACTTTTAGAAATTCACTTACACAATTGTGTGGCTGGAGAATTCAAAATCTAATCTGCAGGGCAGACTACCAGGCTGAATGCTTGGCAGAAGACAAAAATGCTGTCTTGAGGCAGAGTTTCTTCTCTAAGAATCCTTAGTTTTTGCTCTTTAGGTTGTCAGCTGATTGGATGAAGTCCACCCACACTATCAAGAATATTCTCCTTTACTTAAATTTTACTTATTATAGATGTTAATCATATCTTCAATATACCTTCACAGCAATGCTTGGAAGTTGAAATATTAAACTTGAAATATTAAACTCAAAGAATTCACCAAAGTAAATACCATGAGTTGAACAAACACAGCAATGGGAAAACTTGACTTGATGGACATTGGAAAAAGATTTCAATAGTAATTGCTGTAAACTCAATGTTATGCAATAACGGGATATCAATTGCTAAAAATTCCAAATCCTTCCTTTCAGTTTTTCTTCCTTACACAGAGATTTACTTAGTACTTACTCTGTACCAGGCAGTATCCTAGGACAAAGGAATACAGCGATTAATGATGTAGCCATAATCCCTGTGCTTATGAAACCCCCGGCACTATTTGTGGAGGCAATTACTAGAGGCAGAATGTTTTTGCTTCCCCAAAATTCATATGTTGAAACCTAAATCCCCAATGCATTGATGTTTGGAGGTAAGGCCCTTGGGAGGTGATTTGGTCATAAGGATGGAGCCCGTATGGGTGGGATTAGAGCCCGTATTAAAGACACCCTGGAGAGCTCCTCCACCGCTTCTGTCACTTTAGAGAGAGACAGCAAGAAGACAGCCATCCGTAAACCTGAAGTGAGCCTTTGCCAGACACAATCTCTAGTGGCCTTGATCTTGGACTTCTTAGCTTCCACAACTGTGAGCAATAAGTTTGTGTTGTTAAAGCCATCCCATCTATTGTATTTTTCATAGCGGTCTATTCAGATTAAGACAGAAATAAGTAAGCAGATGGATGGGATAACTTCACCCACTGAAGAGTACTAAGAAGAAAAATCAAACCATGTAGGTGGAGGCTTTTTGTGGTTAGAGTGGGCAGTGGAAACTTTATGAGGGTATGACCTTTGGGAGGGAGCATGCCAGACAAGGATCTGTTTGAGAGGATTTCACACAGAGGATGTAGCAAAGTTGAAGGCTGTGAGGTAGCAGGATTCTTGGTATGTTCAAGAAGCAGCAAGAGAGTGTGACAAGATGTTACTCTCAGGAGGTGTCACACAGGCAACTGAGAAGTATAGGTGTGTGGTAGAAGCTGGGCTTTATGAGAAGACAGAGGCTCTGTTATGCAGGGCATTCTAGACCAAGGGAAGAAGTTCATATTTTATTGGATGCGATGGGAGAATTTTGAAAAGGGATGCAAAGTGATATGATTTACATTTTTAAAAGATCAGTCTGGCTAATGTGTGTAGAATAGACAGTGTGAGTAAAAGTGGGAGCGGAAGGATTGCTAGAGGATTCTTTTGTAGAAACCCAGGTAAAAGATGACAGTGGTAGGGAGGTAGCAATCAAGACTGAAATGTGATTAAATACAGTGCTGTGGTTTGAAAGTTTGAGTCCCCATCCCCCTGTTAGCATGTTTGAACTCTAACCCCCAAGGTGACAGTGTTAGGAGACAGGGCCTTGGGGAGTTGATTAGGTCATGAAGGTATAGTTCTCATGAATTGGATTAATGTCATTATAAAAGAGGCCCAGAGAGCAAGCTTGTCCATTATTTCCTGTGAGGACATGGTGTGAGAAGGAGGTGTGTTATCAACTAGGAAACAAGCCCTCACAGATACCAAATCCGCTGGCAACCTGGATCTTGAACTTCTTAGCCTTCAGATTTGTGAGAAGTAAATTTCTACCCAGTTTATGATATTTTGTTATCATAGCTCAAAGAGACTAAAACATAGTCTATGTTTTCAAGGCTGAGTTGACAGGACACGTCAATAAATTAAATGTGGTATCTGAGAGGGAGAATAATCTAATGATATTACTTAGGGTTTGGCCTCTAGGTGAGTGGTAACACCATTGAACTACATGGGGAATACTGGGGATGGTGATTTTATATGTGGTAAGTCTAAGAGTTTTATTTTGGACGTGAGATGTTCAAGTAGAGATCCCAGGGAGCTAAGAGAAGTTGCTGGGGTTGAAGATTTTAAATGAGGAGTCATCTGTGTATCAGTGGTATTTAAATTCACAGAACTAGATTAAATCATTTAGGAAGAACAGTAGGTAGTGAAGAAAGCCAAGTGTACTCTTAACATCTAGGCCTTGGGAAGAAAGAAAGCATCTGGCAAAGGAATCTCAGAAGCTGAGTAAAAATAAAAAACAATTTAAGGAGGAGGAAGGGACCAACTTTCAGACGCTGCTGAAAGATTACGACAAGGACATAGATACGTGCAATTGTAGGCTTTATTAATAGAAGCTTAGAAGAAGAGATGTAACATTTATATGCTGTACTATTTTCATCAAAATCCATCTTTACTGCTGTGTGCCGTATCATGACCAAATGACAGTGGCAATGAAAGTATGCCAAGGAAAGATGGTGAGAAGTCTGTGTCTGCTCATTTGAAATATGATGAAAAGAACCAGAATTTCTCGTGTAAGAAATTTGTTTTGGAGAACTTATTTGTTAGTTTCCAGTATTTTCAGGGGTCTATATTTACCATAGATTTAGAAAGATGAACGGGACCAATGTGAGAAAGTCACCAGAAACACATTTCTAATCAAAAGGAACCACGTTTTAGCATTCTAACATTTCTTATGAACGCTGAATCACTGAAAATGTTCAAATTCTCACCACATCTCAGACTTTCTTGAAACATCTCCAATGCCCTTTTCAAGATCTAAGACTCAATGCTAACTTTTAGATTTTTATTTTCATGATGGTCTTCCTTATTCAACAATCTTCAGCAGCTGCCTATTCCCTCAAGATAAAATCTAAAAGCCTCTGACTTGCATAACATTGTCCTAACTTATAATTTCATATTCCTTTCTGATTACAAATTCTCGGCTCTATTGAAGCTGGCTTCTTCATTCTCTACCCCAAAAGGATGTTTATCTTTTCTCCTCAACCTTCCTTATCTCCTTGAGAGGTCAGTCCCTCTTCTTCACTGTTAAAGAGTTAATTGTGCAAGTTACTAGAAGCTCAAGGAAAAGCTTTGTCGTCTTCTTTTTTTGAGACAGAGTCTATGTTGCCCTCGGTATAGTGCTGTGGCATCACAACTCACAGCAACCTCAAACTCCTGGGCTTATGCTATTCTCTTGCCTGAGCTTCCCAAGTACTGGGGACTATAGGCGCCCATCACAACACCCGGCTATTTTTTCAGTTGCAGTTGTTTAGCTGGCCCGGGCCAGGTTTGAACCCACCACCCTCCGTGTATGTGGCTGGCGTACTATGGATGCCACTGTATTACGGGCACCGAGCCAGCTTTGCCCTTTCATTCCAGGACACAAACTGACTCATCCAAATTGTCACTACAGTAATTTATAGCTTTCATATCAACAGTTATATACTGACTTTTACACTGTAGTTTGTTATATACTATTTCATGATTACATAGCTAGTCATCTCAACAAGACTTTATCAATGATAACAGGTGCAATTTATTGAGCTTCTACTTTGTTCCATTATTTACTTATTTCAAATCCTCACAAAAATCTTTTAAAGGTAGGTATGGCAACTTTTGGTCCCTCATTCATACTCTCTTATCAGTCACCATTCTACTGCATGGCTATAAAATCTGTCCCTCTGGTGGCTATGTATCTAGAAGCTTTCCTTCGATTGTGAGCATGGGACATTTGGAAGTACAGGGAGTTAATGAATCCAAAAGCAGCCTTTATCAAGGATCAAAGGGAGTTGGAGGATAAGTACTCCTAGCCACCCCACTCCTCCAGTGGAATAACTCCAAGACATGTTTACATGGTTTTCCATAGTTTCCCCATGGAACTTGAGCCTCCCTCCACGCCAGTGGTTACCTGTTTGATGACACAACCTTTATTGGCTTCCTTCCCTTTCCTATCTTATGTCCTTTGTCTGCCATGGAGCTTCTTGGCAAGTAATTTACAACCCAATTCTTTTTTTGTGTGTGTGATTTTTGGTCGGGGCTGGGTTTGAACCTGCCACCTCTGGCATATGGGGCTGGTGCCCTACTCCCTTGAGCCACAGGTGACGCCCTACAATCCAATTCTTGTCTCAGGGTCTGCTTCTGGGGAACACAACCTAAGCTAAAAGGTATTGTTATTCATGCATATAACAGATGTGAAAACTGAGACTCAGAGAGGCTAAGTAACTTGACCAGAGTTCTGTAGAGCTAATGGAGGCAGAGGTGGGATTCAAATATAATGTGTCTGGGGCAGAGGTGGGATTCAAATCCATTATAACACTGTAACACTGTCAGCATTCAACAAAGACTGTCAAGTGACTATAAAAACTGTAAGGGTTTGAAGTAGCTGAGGTTATATTTCCCTACGATAATCTATCTTAGTATCAAATGCTGCATTTATTTACGTGGCTACGTGATGAACTGTCTGGCTCTCTCTCTAAACTGGATCCTCCATGAGAGCAAAGACCATGTCTGTTTTTTCCCTGGCACTTCATAAAATGGCTCAAGTATAACAACATTCCAGTATTTGTAAGTGGAAGCAGAGAAGTAGTAGGGGGCCACTAGTGAGCAAAACTCATGAGGTAGAAAGGTACGGAGAGAGGGATGGTTGCTTGTCGTGGCCCCTATGGCCTGGTCTCCGTTGCTGCAGGAAGGAACCAAGCATGACACAGATTAGAAGGACAAGCTTGCGGGAGGCGGGCTAACCTTAGTTGCAGGGTAGCCCCAAGCCCCCTCCGCAATGGCTATTCATTAAGGTTATACACAACAGGTATGGAGAGTTAAGGTACTTGACATACACAGGTGTGGAGAGTTAAAGTAATTACACATAAGGGCTACATTGGTAAGGATTGCCGCGTGCTCTTTCCCCACATGTTCTTTCCCCACGTGTTCTTTCCCCACAATCCTACTGAAGAATTACTAAGCATCAATGTTTAACACATGCTTACTAGTGAGTGACCGACCTTATCTCATTCTGGATCACTGAGTTATGTGGGGGATTGCCCCCAAGTCAGGAAACGTCTCTAGGCTTGCCAGGAGACTGTCCGGTTCTCAGCGTTTTCTTTTAACGTGATAAGAATCAGTAACTGTCCTTTGCAAGCATGGTTGCTAATGAGGCTAGAGCCAGAATCAGTAGAAGCAGTGGTTGTAAAAATAGTAGAAGCCGGGAGAAGGTGAAGCAGTGGCTGAACACCTGAGTCATGGCAACGGTGCGGTGAATGAAGGAGATAAAAACACGGTGCTTCTGTTTCATATTTGGCCATAGTTATGTCTGTTAGTTCCCTAGAGCTGTATCCTGGCTAATAAATGATATTACAGTTCCTGTCACACTAGACGTTTTACTGTGAGATAGTTTTCTTGTTCTGCCTTAATTCCCCAGGAATCCTTACAATAAACCTTCAGCACTTAAGGTAAATTGACCACACCTTTGGAACTGAAAAGGTTTCCAGATCTGTCACTTGAGGATAATAATATTGCCATACTTTTTCAGGGCTGTGAAAGAGAAAATGCACAAGAAGGCACTTTGAAAACTTTAGAATTTTCTACAAATATAAGGTGTGATGTTTGGACCACTTTTAATAAAACCATTTTATCAATTATGTCTTTAAAATTGCTATTGTAGGCCAGGTGCTGTGGTTTGCACCCAGCACTGTGGGAGGCCAAGGTGGGTGGGTTGTTTGAGCTCAGGAGTTCAAGACCAGCCTGAGCAAGAGAGAAACCAAATCTCTTCTAAAACTAGAAAAACTAGCCAGGTGTCATGGTGGGTGCCTGTAGTCCCAGCTGCTGGGGAGGTTGAGACAGGAGGATAACTTGAGCCCAAGAGTTTGAGTTGCCGTAAGCTAAAATGATGCAACTGAACTCTACCCAAGGTGACAGAGACTTTGTCTCAAAAAACAACAACAGCTGGGCGTGGCGGCTCATGCCTATAATCCTAGTACTCTGGGAGGCTTAGGTGGGCAGGCAGGTCACTTGAGCTCACGAGTTTGAGACCAGCCTGAGCGAGAGGGAGACACACAAAAAAAAAAAAGAAAGAAAGAAAGAAAAAGAGCTGGGGGTTGTGGTGGGCGCCTATAGTCCCAACTAGTGAGGAGGCTTAGTTAGGGAAGAGAATCACATGAGTCCAGAAATTTGAGGTTGCTGTGAGCTATGATGCCAGGGGGACAAAATGAGACTCTGTCTCAAACACAAAACAAAACAAAACAAAACAAAACAAAAAACTATAAAATTCAGAAACCAAAACAAACTGCTGTTATGATATTCATAACAGGTTTTCGTAAATTTTTCTAATTTGCTTGTCAATGAACTATTTCATGACCAGCACATAATTACTTTTGCTTTTATTACACTTTCTAGCTCAAAACATGTACATGTTCAAAAAAGGACAGAGAAGGAATGTGTTCAGAATGAAGTAATAATTAGTCTTAGAAAACCACTCCCTCCGGCCAGCACTGTTCTAGAGACAAAATTCATTACTCAGAAACGATGAGTTCTTATCCTATCCACACCATGATTAACCTTGAATAAGCTTCTTGACCATTTCTGCTAAATAGGCTTGGCTATAGAGTGGAATAAATTAAATATAAAATAGCTCAAGTATAACAACATTCCAAAGTACCTATTTAGATGATCTGACCCCCAACTTAAAAGGGTTCCACTTAACAATTTTCAATTTTATGTGAAAGTGACAGACATTCAATGTGCTCCTCCACTTTTGGGGGTGAAGTCCCAAAAAACCCATTACAAAATTTTCAACTTATGATGGGTTTATGCAGATACAACTCAGCTAAGTTGAGAAACATCTGCATTTAACAGAAACACGTTCTTCATCCCAGGAGTTCTCAAACCATGGTACAGTAGGTCCTGTCAGCGTCACGCCTGTAACCCCACAGCACTCACCTCTTTGTGCATGCCAACAGCTTCTTACTGCAAGCACCAGTGCCTCTCTTCAGGCTTTCTCTAACCATTAAGATGCTCAAACTGCACCAGGCAGTCTGAAGGTGGTACAGAGGAGATGCTTCTGGTGCAACCTCAAACAATGCCAAGTAAGAGCTGATGGATAAAAAATACAGTTTGTCTCTTAGGGGTTAGCACTTGAGGTGGATTCTGTGCTATCTCCCAGAGTTCCCCAGCAATGGCGGGTCCTACTTACTCATAGTAGTAACCTGCTCATTAATGTACCCCAGACTGATCTTCTCCCTTCCCTACTCACCTACTGAAGTTTCCAGGAATTACTTCCCAAATAAACAACTTAACACTCAAGACTTAGTCTCAAAGTCTACTTCTGAGGAAATCCAAACTACTGTAAGATAACTAGTTTGCAAACCCATGCTGATATGTAGAAAATCCATGGACAAAATGAAAAACAATACATGGTGAACATTTCGTGAAGCTAAATTTATGTAATTCAAATGACTTTCTTTCCCTGAAATTATTTCTATCCCTTCTGTTTTCACCTCTCTCCTTCCTCTCCCTACCTTCCTTCCTGCTTTGAAATGTTTTTTTCCATTTATGAATTAGGGTGGCAGGAAATGGTAGTTTTGTAGTAACAACAACAAAAAACTTCTCATTTTACAAAATTGCCAAATTCATAACAATTCGGTAGTCTCTCAGTTTTTAGCGAAGCTTTAGCAGTTCAGAAATTTCAGAAGTTACAAGTCTGGAAATCACTGCTACACGCTGCTACGTCCTACATGCTATGTTTCAGCGCTTTGTAAACAAAGAATGGAAAGAAAGCTGAAAAATAAAAAAAAACTTTCCTTAATATAATGAGTTGAAAATTCTTCAAAACAGCATGTGTATTGAGAAATAATTATGGTTAGAAATATCTTAGAAAGCTACTTTTAGTTAGGTTACCCTACTTAGAATGCTTAAGGAGTACCTAAATCTCTAGCCCATAATTATCTTGACTCTTAACACCTGCATTGCATAGTTATTTTTAAGACCATTGCACCCTGTATTCTATGTGCTAACTAAATTTGGAGGTAAAGGGGTTACTGGGAAACTACAGGATTCTTGAGGTGAAAAAGCTAAACGTTAGTTGTATTTCATAACTATGCTTCAGGTGGTATTTAAGTTTTTGGTGACATATAAGAAGAGTGTCATAATGAGGTAAGCACATAAGATAGTCCCACCTACCCACCCCCATTTCCTTTCCCCAGAATACTCGATATACTTTTTTTCTCCTAATTCTACCATGGGGTAGAATCATGTATTACAGCCAAGGTATAGAAAGGAAAACATACAAATGTTCCTGGTGAGAGGAGAATAATAAGTAAAGAAAAACAGATTAAAAGTGATCAAAGAGGAAAGTTTCTTATAAAGAATAATTAAAAAATCCACAAAACAAAACAGAGGAATAGGAATAAACTAAATAATAAAATACAAAGAAATTTCCCTATTCTTTTATTTTTCAAGAGACAGGATATTTAGGTCTAACTGTTCTAAGCTTCTTTAACCATATGTAGGTTTAAATGTTTCAACAGGGTGAATCTAATTTCTTTCAAAATTTATTTTATAGCTTCAGAGATCTCAGTATTCTTTAATTTCTCCAAGGTGTTTATAATTTTCATAAATCTAATTTAGTCATTATGCCACATACTATAATCCCTGCAGTTATTTGTTTTTTTCATTAAAGTATTTCCTTTAACTTGCATCTCCCCAATGTTATTTTCTCAAAAGACCTTCTTGGTAAGGAAATCCATGCCCTGGGGGACTTGAAGATGAGGTCAATAAATGTAATGGGGACCTTAGGGTCAGAAGTGAAGGCTCCCTCTCAAAAGTGTTGGCTCACTGAAAACCTTTTGATACTATTTAGATAAACTCAGAAGCCTATTTGTATAGCTGAGTGTGTATTAGGGCCTGGAACACATTAGAGATTCTTCAAATATAGCTGTAAGCGCTTTAACACTTCTTGTGTAGTCCTCCCATGGGAAGCCATTCATGTATTTGCTCTAAACCCCTTGAGGTTCTCTAAAATTACAGTTTTATTACTAAGTCAGATTTACCTTTCACATCCTCAGGGTATCAAAACTTAACATATTTTGTAATGTACCACATTCATATTTGAATTGCAGATAAAGCAGAATGAGCCAACTTCATTTTTTTAAGTTGTCAGTTTCTTTTAAAACACTCTTCACCCGGCTCGGCGCCTGTGGCTCAACAGGCTAGGGTGCCAGCCATGTACACCTGAGCTGGCGGGTTCGAATCCAGCCCGGGCCTGCCAAACAACGATGGCTGCAACCAAAAAATGGCCGGGCGTTGTGGCTGGAGCCTGTAGTCCCAGCTGCTTGGGAGGCAGAGGCAGGAGACTCGCTTGAGCCCAGGAGTCAGAGGTTGCTGTGAGCTGTGATGTCACAGCACTCTACCCAG
>CAUYRH010154967.1:0-13707 GCA_963574655.1 Perodicticus potto
TAACAAGCTGTGGTATATGTACACTATGGAATACTGTTCAGTCATTAAAAAAAATGGAGACTTTACAGCCTTTGTATTAACCTGGATGGAAGTGGAACACATTATTCTTAGTAAAGCATCACAAGAATGGAGAAGCATGAATCCCATGTACTCAACTTTGATATGAGGACAATTAATGACAATGACACGGTGGGGGTGAGGGAAGGGGAGAGCAGAGAAAGAATGAGGGAGAGGTGGGGAAAGGAAGAGCAGAGAGAGGGAAGGAGCGAGGGGGTTGGGTTCTTGGTGTGTGCCACACCTTTTGGGGGCAAAACACGATTGTAAGAGGGACTTTACCTAACAAATGCAATCAGTGTAACCTGGTTTCTTGTACCCTCAATGAATCCCCAAAAATAAAAAAAAAAAAAAGTGACAAGCATTCCACATCGTATATCAAATCATCACATTGTACCCCATAAATATATACAGTTATGATTTTAATCAAAAATTAAATAAAAAGAAGTGATCAGGACTTCAAATGATGGAGTAAGGGGACAGGTAAGTTGGAGAGTTCAAAGTATCTCTGGGCACAGGTCCAGGTAAACAGACAGTTGGCATTAAGGAGGTTTAGGGAGGCCTGGTGGGCAGAGCTAATACAAAGGCCAGAGTTAATATAAAGGCTGTAAAGGAGCCAGGAAGTCTGAAAGAGAGCAAAACGTAGAGGACTAGGTCCGATGAGGCAGCTCTGAGGCTCAGAACCTGGGACTGGGCCTAGGACAGGGCTCTACAAGACAAAATGAGCACAGGTGCTGGGTTTAAGTCTGAGGAACCAAAATATAGGTGAAGATACCAAGACAGGAAATTAAATACAGAGATAAAAGCAGGGGTCCTTACTTACTGGAACTGAAGCATAAGACTGGTTCTTTGTTAGTAGGAAAAAGTGTGCTTAGTCTAAGTTAGTTCAGTTAAAGCTGGACTAGCAAGAAGGCTGAGATGCAGATCTGGATACCAGGTCACTAGGTTGGTCTTGGAAGTAAAGCTAGAACTAAGTTTGGAGAGCTGCAGGAGCTCAGTAGGTCCCTGTGCTTTTAGACTGATTCTCATTGAGTTTATAGCCAATTACAATTGGGAAGGATGAGGGGGTGGTTGAGGAGAGGAAGGCAATCAGGAGGAATCTGAGTTCTCCAGAAATTCTCAAATACAGGATCTGGAACCACACTGTCATCCTATAAATCTTTGTGTAGCCTGAAGCCATTCCCTCAAGTATCTGATACATAATTTCTAGGTGTTCCATTTCATATAAAGAGCTTGCAGTGTCTAGGTGCTTTGAGCATATTAGTGAGTAAAATACAGAGCCCATCTTCTGGGAGCTTATTGTTTGGAGATGGGTAGGGGAGACACAAAAAAACATAATAAATGAGGAAATAAGTTATATGGTAAATGGAGCTTATAAATTATATGGTATTCGAAGGTGATAAATGCTAAGAAAAAAAAACAACAGCAGGTTAAGAGGATTGAGAGGTCCCCTAGAATTGAGGTACACTTTTAGCCAGGCTGTCAAGGAAAGGTGATAATTGAACAAAGACTTTGAAGAGGTAAGGGCATTAGAAGTCCAGGGGAACAAGTAGCGAAAAGGCTCTGGCTTTTCCAAGAAACAGAAGGCAAGTGAGGCTGGAGCTAAACAGGAGTGGGGAACAGCAAGCAGTGTGGTCAGAGTGTGGTGGAGGTGAGTGCAGAATATGAAGGGCTTTGCAGGCTGTTGAAAAGCTTTTACTCTCAATTACATGGGGAGCTACTGCAGGATTTTGATATAACTTCTGTTTCAAAAGAGTCATTTTCAGTTCTGTGCTAAGAATAAATGGTAGTCATAGTAAGGGAGTAAGAATAGAAGCAGAGAAACCAGTTAGGTTACTATTGCAGTAGACCAGGTAAGAGATGAGAGTTGTTCAGTGGAGGGAGAGTTGTAGCAGACCATATAGCTCATTGGAAGGAGGGCGAGAGTTAAGCTCCAAACACTCTGTAACTGTAAGAAACACCTGTGATATAATAATAAATATAATACAAACACCTTTGTGATAAGGGCATGGGAAGGGATTCGGCTCTCCCAGAGACCTGGCCAGTCCTGGGCCCCGACAGGCACTGGAAATAGAAGTGGTTAGATTCAGGATATATGGAAATGCACTGAATTTGAAGTGTGAGAGAAAGAAAGGAATTAAAAGTGATCCCAGGGAATATATCCAACAAAGGATGTGAAGGGAACTATAAAGGAAATTATGAATTCCTGAGAAAAGAAGTAACAGAAGACATAAATGGAAGAACATACCATGCTCTTGGCTGGGAGGAATCAACATTGTTAAAAAGTCCATACTACTAAAACTGATCTCCAGATTTAATGCAAGTCCCATCAAACCACTGTCATACTTTGAAGAACTTGAAAAAGTAGTACTTCATTTTATATGGAACCATAAAGAAAGCCAAATAGCCAATACAATTTAAAGAAATAAAAACATCTAGAGGCATCAAGTTACCAGGTTATACTACAAGTCTCTATAGTGACCAAAATAGCATGATACTGGCACAAAAACAGAGATATGGATCTATGGAATAGGATAGAGAATCTAGACAAGAGCCCAACCATGTATCGCTATCTGATCTTCAATAAACCAAAGAAAAGTGTGCACTGGGGAAAAGAATCCCTATTTAAGAAATGGTGCTTGAAGAACTGGTCAGCCACATGTAGAAGACTGAAACTGGACCTACGCCTCTCACCACTGACAAAATTGACTCTTGGTGGATAAAAGATTTAAATTTAAGATGCAAAATCAGTCTAGGTAAAGATTTTATTGCAGAAGATTTTATGCTGCAATTGCAGCAACACCAAAAGTAAATAAATGGGACATGATCAAGCTAAAAAACTTCTGCACAGCTAAGGGTACCACAACTAAACCAAGCAGACAGCCTTTGGGATAGGAGAAGATATTTGCATGTTATACATTTGACAAAGGCTGATAACTAGAATCTACAGAGAACTCAAATTAATCAATAAGAAAAGAGCGAACAACCCCATTTATAAGTGGGCAAGACTTATACAGAAACTTCTCTGAAAATGACAGATGATTGGCCAACAAACACATGAAAAAATGCTCATCGTCCCTAGTCATCAAAGAAATGCAGATCAAAACCACTCTGAGATTTCACCCAACCCTAGTGAAAATAACCCACCTCACAAAATCCTGAAATTGCTGGCATAGATGTGGAGAGAAGGGAACACTTTTACACAGCTGGTGGGATTGCAAACTAATACAATCTCTATGGAAAGAAGTATGAAGAATTCTCAAAGAACTAAAAGTTGACCTCCCATTTGATCCTGCAATCCCAGAAGAACAAAAATCATTTTACCACTAGAACATTTGCACCAGAATGTTTATTGCAGCTCAGTTCACAATTGCCAAGATGTGGAAGCAGCTCAAGTGCTCATCAACCCATAAATGGATTACCAAAATTAACAAACTGTGGCGTATGTATACCATGGTGTATCCATGTACTCAATACTAATATGAAATCAATATATAAACAACTACATGCCCCCTGACTATATTCCCTAGAATATAGTGAGGGGGAGCAGAGAGGAGAAGGGAGGAGGGAGGATGATTGGCAGGTTTTCACATAATGTGCACTATGTGAGGGTGTTTAGCGAGCCCCCTGGGTGAAGGGCTCAACTATAACTTGAACTTTACCTTAGAAATGAAAACAATGTTGGTTCAGCACCCATAGGTCAGTGAGTAGGGCACTGGCCACAGAGGCTAGTGGGTTTGAGCCCAGGCCGGGCCTGCTAAACAATGACACCTGCAACCAAAAAATAGCTGGGCATTGTGGCGAGCACCCATATTCCCAGCTACTTGGGAGACTGAGGCAAGAGAATCGCTTAAGCCCAAGAGTTAGAGGTTGTGAGCTGTGACGTCACATAACTTTACTAAGGGCGACATAGACTCTGTCTCCCATGTACTGAATTTTGATATGAGGACAATTAATGACAATTAATGACCCGGTGGGGGTGGGGGAAGGAGAGAGCAGAGAGAGAAAGAATGAGGGAGGGGTGAGAAAGGAAGAGCAGAGAGAGGGAAGGAGCAAGGGGGATGGGGTCTTGGTGTGTGCCACACTTTTGGGGGGCAAAACACGATTGTAAGAGGGACTTTACCCAACAAATGCAATCAATGTAACCTGGTTTCTTGTACCCTCAATGAATCCCCAACAATTAAAAATCATTTTTCAAATTTTGATCCCTGGTCCCACATTGTCAATCAGGATGTAAGCAGGTCTTTATCAAAGAAAAATTGTCTTGAGGGGGAAATGTATGCTGAATAAACAAATATAAACAGCTTTTGAAACTGGATTTCTCATAAACATAAATTTCTAAAAAGGAAATATTTTCACAATAATTCTTGAATAACCTTCATCACTTTGGCTATTTAAAAATCTTCAGAATTTTTTGATAAAATTCAGTGATTAGAGGTAAGTGAGAGATATACATTCATTCCTTTCTTAGAAGGAATATAAGGAATATTACAAGAAAAACAAGTTTTCGACAAAATTCTGCCAAACATACATATGTTTATTTGCAAGGTCAAAAGAGTCATCATTGCTTAGGTGACCATCAAATCGTATCTGTCAACAGTTACCTTTTGGAATCAGGAAGACAAAGAACTGAAGCTCTTTGAGCTCTAAAGAGCTAGTTGAACTCGGAAGATTCTTTTATATGAACAAAAAATATAATCAGCATACCTTGTGCCAATATGCAAATCACAACCAATGTGTGAATATCTGGCCAGAAGATATCAGGGCTGACTAACTACCTCTAAAAGTTGGATTAAAATCAATTTATATACATCACGCTGTTTCTATTAAAATAAACTGCCACAAGGATAGCAGAGAAATAATATTTTCCACATCATTTTTTCCCACATCATTCTTTTTCCTCAGAGCTAATAGGGGACTAATTTTTATAAGTATAAAAAAATTCTCTTCTAGCAAGAAAAACACTGAGAGAGAGGTGCAGATGAGCTAAACGGGACTGACTCCTAAAGAGAAGGTAACAAGCTGATAATGGGAAGCTGGTAATGACAGGTGCTGAGAAGAGAAGACTGCCTGCGCCTCCTGCTCATGAGCTGTTAAGAGTCGAGAAAGGAGCTAGATGAGTCTTTTGTTAAAAGAAAGAAAGAAAAGAAAGAAAACAGGTGTAATTCTTCAGTGTATACTACTGAAGAAAATTTAATTATAATTTTAAGGCCCGATGCTTAGGGGAGGGGCAAAAAATGTTCTTCAATATTTGGGAAAATTATGAATAGAAAGTGGCCACTTATTATACACACACAGCCAACAAACAAAATAGTAATTTTACTACTATCATGATCCTATCTTCAAAGAAATCAAATAAACAAGGTCAAGTTTATATTTAAGCTAAACTTTTTTTTTTTTTTTTTTTTTTTTTTTGTGGAGACAGAGTCTCACTCTATCACCCTCAGTAGAGTGCTGTGGAGTCACAGCTCACAGCAACCTCCAGCTCTTGGGCTTAGGCGATTCTCCTGTCTCAGCCTCCCAAGTAGTTGGGACTACAGGCGCCCGCCACAGCGCCCAGCTAATTTTTGATGCAGTTCGGCCGGGGCCGGGTTTGAACCCGCCACCCTCAGTATATGGGGCTGGCGCCCTACTTGCTGAGCCACAGGCGCCTAAACTTATTCAATAAAAGATGTTTATAAAAAGACATTAACAGGAAATAAATAGACTCCAAACCATGTCAACTACTACAACAAAAATAACGGAGGTTAACATGTATAGAGTATTTGCTTTGAGTATTTTGCAAGTGTGAACTGTCACTGCTTTACATTTATAACCTACTAAGCCTCACACCAGCCCCATGAGGATGAACATATTACGCTTTCCTTTTTTACAGATAGCCATGGAAAATGGGTAATTTGTTCAAAAACAAAATGTTCATACTCTAAACCAAGTCTATCTGCCCTTAAGTCATGAACGCTGTTCCAGAGAGAGTGACTTCTGGCACTAAGCCAAAAAGCAAAATGCAGAATGTTGTTTTGGAGAGTTTAGTTAAATCAGTATCTGTTTTTAGAAATAAGACAATAAAAACACAATAAAGAACCAGGCTCTTACATCCCAGAATCAAAAAGAATTAGAGCCCTGTTAGACAAAGAAATTTGAAATTACCCACTGCATATGAGCGTCTCTGTTCTTTGTTCTACATGACGACTCACCACTATGAAACATTTTGTAATACATAATAGATTTATGGAATATGAAAAATGTCCTTACTTGATTCTTAATCTCTTTGTATTTTAAATCCCTAAAGTCAAACCTCTATTAAGAAAAAGGAAAAAAGTCTTCATTATGTTAGAATTACCTTCAGCGAAGAATTCTAAGACCAGATTGCTTTTTGTTTCAAAGAGAATGGCAGTGTTATAAGAACAGAAATAACCTTGAATTAGTAACTCACACCAATAAATACTTGTTTCACTGTTAGTGTGAATTTCAATGCATAAAGCTTTTAACGTGTGTGTTACTGTGCACTTACCATTATGCTGAGAGCTGTGGTAACACAGAAAGCTTGTAATTCATTATCAGTGTTTTCAAAAAAACAATTTTATGAAAGAAACAAGACATGTAAATGTTAAATTGTTAAAGGATTATTCTAGGCAACATAAGAATAAGTGCACATATGAACAGTACAGACCAGAATTCCCTAGACTATGTTTCAAGAGATATTTGAAAGGAGTTTACTTTTTTAAAAAAGTGAAATTAAATTATTAATATTTATACATTTGAAATACATTTTATTAACTGTATCTGAAAAACATACAATATCTCATTCTTGAATAGTCTTTGCAAATTATCTTATAACCACCAATATTATCAACTATTTATCATCTTAGGAAGTACAGAAAATGCTTTCAATGCATTATTTCATTTAATTCCCCAATTGTTTCCATTTTATAGTTGGGAAAGGTAAGATTCTGTGATCTAGTCATGACTGCTGATGGCACGCAGTGCTAGACACGGAACCAAACTGCTAGCTCCCAAAACTAGCTTTGGGCTGAAAAAGGCCACATGTCTGAAATCCTTGGATATTTTTAAGTAAAGTAGGACTTCTTCCCATTTTTCAAACTGCCAACATGGTTTTCTTCCACAAAGGAAATTTGTACTCCAAACTCTGCATTACTTTGTTTACTGACTTACGTTCCACCCGTGTTTCTAAACTGCCTGCTCTGGAAGAGGACAGAATGGGACTGGAACTACCTTTTCCACCCGTGTATCTGGTGCCAACCCAATTCTTAGCACAGTGTTGGCACTTAATAAATATTGAATGTAAGGAAAGAAGAAAGGAAGGAAAGAAGGAAGGAGAAAGCAATGAATGGGGGGAGAGGAGGAATATTGAAGCAAAAATGGAAGTTTAACAGGGAAGGAAGACTTTAATGAAGGCTCTTACAGTAGGAGGGAGAGGCCATGTGTGTCAACTCCACTGAGACAAATCAAAGGGCTGGAGAGGTTTTAAGAGCTGAACCAAGGGAATAGAATCACAAACCATCTATATTTGCTAATTCACGTTACTCTAAAGAAAAGTAAACTTTCTCCTATCTTCATGACAGGAGGCAGCTTTACAACTTAGAACCCGCATAAGTCTCTCGCACAGACTGGGAGGCAGGAGTGTCCCTCCCTTCCTTGATGAGCACATTCCATAGAAGTGGCTCCCAGATCTTGAGAAATACATTTCTGGGTTGCAAAACTGGAGAGAGTCTTTTAAAAACTACAACTCAAAAGGACAGAGAAAAAAAATTACCATTATGGGTTTTCTAAAATAAATGTTCTAGAAAAAGAGAGAGTTGGAAGAAGCAATCTAAAGCTCAGTCCCCTCTAAGGAAAACAATGAGATCCCCTTGGCCAGAAGGAAGGAAGAATGAAGGGGAAAGAGAGGGAGGAAAGATATGGGATGGTTGGGAAATAGTGCTGCTTGCATGTCCTTGCAGAGAACCTGCTGCAAGGAGGGTAATGACTGCCGCCTCCAGCTGCTGTGCCTTTGGGTCTGTTGTACTGTTGACACAGAGGCCAGCCTTGCCTGGCTGTGAGCCGGGCGCCTGGTCAACAGGGACTCCTCCACTCAGGAGCCTTTGCTCTGGGCTCCTCCTTAGACCAGCCAGAACCTGGCCAGAGCCTGCTGCAGTCTGAGGCTCCTCCCGTCCAATCTCCCGGCCCTCTCCGCTGCTGCAGTGAAGAGTGAAGGCTCTTCCTCCCTCCTGTTCCTGCCCCTTCTCCACTTTCTCCTTCACAGACGTTTCTCCTGACAAAATTCTGCACATCTAATTTTGTCTTCTTGAACTATTCAAATGGACACCAAAGGAATGGAATAAGGGCAAGAGGAAGGAGAAGGAAACAGAAAGGAAACAATGGAAGGAGGGAGGAGAAAAGGAACCACAAGAAAATTAAAGAAAAGAAACAAAGAAATATACAACAGAAAGAAAAAGAGGAAGAGAGACGGAAAGCAAAGGTAGCCACGCACACCTGTGTACACTTGCCGACCTCGGTGACAGTCCTATAGTTTCAAGACCTGAAATTTGGATTGTGACTTTGACCCTGACTGTCATCCCTAGCAAAGACTCTTTAAAGAGAGCAAACACCGTATATGTGTATAGGAGGATATTTTGCTTTCTTGGTAATGTTCCTACAGATGTCTCTTGTGAGAGTCTTGGGGATAATAAACGTTTAACACAATGTATAGCTCACTTGTTCTAAAAGAAATGGCCACTTATATGGCTCCTCTGTGATGGCCCAACTCAATGAAACAAAAAAGGACTTGTACTATATTTACAGACTTCAGAATCTGTTTTGAACTCAGAGAGAAAATAAAAGTTCCCTTCTTCCAGCATGAGGTTCACCTCCCTGTTCCACCCCACAATTGGCCGTGAAAATATATGTATAAGCTTCCTTCTGAGGAAGCTCTGTTGGGCACAAGTTGTAGGCTAAGTTCTCTGGCCTAAACCTGTACCCCATAAGAGCATATTGACCAAAGGATGGCTTATTCAGACTAAAATAAGGCTAGGAACAGTAAACCACCACTACAGACCAGGGGGACTTTGCAAGCTCTATATGTTTCCTTTACTGTTTTATTAATGCTAAAAGACACAAAAAGCATCAGGCATGTGATACATCCTTCCTGGGGAGAGGTGGCCACACAATCACTGGGAGCAAATTGTTGAATAAAATTATACCTCCCTCTGCAAAATATAAAGAATCATTTTCCAGGACAATTTAGTCAAAATTAATATTTAAAAGAAAAAAATATTTTATTTATTGCTGCAAATGCACAGGTCTGCTAAATGGCCACCCAAGTCAAGAAGAAGCTTTTCCCACTTTTTAAATTTAATTTTTATTAAATCATAACTGTATACATTTATGAGGTACAGTGTAATGATCTGATGTACAATGTAGAATGTTTAAATCAAACCGATTAACATAACCATCTCATTCTTTTTAAATTATAGTTTCATAATATTCTCCCAAGAGAATAAATATGTGTTTTGTTTGTTTTTGAGACTTAAGGGAACTTTTGATAAATTTTTTTCAGCATAAAAATTGCCCATTCTAAAGGTTGAATGATACCTTCAACCTTGGAGTCAGAACACTGCCAGCAACTTTCACATAACTTTCATTTTCCAGATTTCAGAAATGCTACTTTTTACTGGGATCCCTCTTACAAAGAGAACATCAGGATGGAGCCCCACAGTGAGAACTCAGGGTCTGGAGCCCTAACAAACATAAACTCCAAACTACATAGTAAACCAAAGTGTAGCTTAACAAGAGTCAGCACCTTTAGTCACTGTGCTGGTTGGCAAAGCGTTT
This sequence comes from Perodicticus potto, assembly GCA_963574655.1. NCBI lineage: Eukaryota > Metazoa > Chordata > Mammalia > Primates > Lorisidae > Perodicticus > Perodicticus potto. The sequence continues at coordinate 9,886 of CAUYRH010154967.1, forward strand.
GAAGATCTTTTCAGGGTAAGAACATAAAACTACCATGTAACATCAGCAGAAACCAAAAATAGCTGACACAAAACACTATTCAAGAAAAGAGAAAATGTTCGGGAGAGAAGAATGAAGTTCCCTGGCAAAAATAATAAAAGAAAACATCAGATGAAGAATAGATTTCATAATATAACACAAGAATTTAAGATGTGAAATTAAAAGGTGAGATACATTTTATTCAATGAATATTTACTAAGAGACTACTGTGTCCCAGATAGGACTCCAGACACTTGGGATACATCTGGGAACAAAAGAAGACAGTAAATCCAACCAGCAGGTAGCTTGTATGGGAGGTAGGCCAGTGAGGCTGACGATTCTTTATAAAGGAGGCTAGAAAGCATCAACCAAGATAATGGACCTTAGATCAGCCTTGACGGTAAGTATACAGTCTACAAATAAGAGGAGGAATTAGGGCCCATTTTCAAAACACTGAAAACTAAAGTTTCTATGCTTTTAACACCTTGCGATTTTATCACATTTAAAATATACCACAATTTCTACTTAATGAAATATTCATCTTCATCTTTAAAGGGGCTAATGATATTTTTAATATCAAATTTGTGGCCCTTTGGTGTTGGCTAAATGAATCGAAAATTAGCTAACAAATAGTAGTATCTATTGTAGAAGGGCAAAATAGATCATGTTGTCACTGTTTTCAGAAATGAGTCCACTCATTCTCCACAGACCCTCTTGTTATCTCCAAGTCCTAAGATTAGTCTTCCCCTAGGTATGTAGGTATCTAGGCATCATTAGTTTTAGATATCAAGACCAGATATCTTGACTATTAGATTTAAGATTTATTGCTTCTTACCATATGTGCATTCTCTCTCTCTCTCTGTCATACACACAGACACAAAACAGGCCATTTTGCAAAATTCTTTCTTAGCCAGATTTTTTCTGCCTTCATTTCCTTTCCATCATTCCCCTTGTAGAGTCATGCCCAAGTGTCTCTTTGCAGATCATCTACAGTCATTGTCGACAGTCAGAGAAGGGATAAAAAAAGCAGTGAAACTTCTGATGTCATGTCAGCTTAGAAGGTAATTAAATTTGCTTGCTCTAGTTTGCAATAATTCTTTGAAGAAGTGGAGCTCTGCCACAAATTACCTTGGTCACCCTGCCTATTGGTAACATAGGCAGTGAAATGGATATTACGTAGACTTATCTGTTACTATGATGCCATTCATGGAAAACTTGAAGATAGGAGACATGTTTGGAGAGGTGGGAGTTGGGTGGGGATATTGTGCCTGTGCTCTGTGCCAACTACACCATTATTGCTGCTGTTTCTAGTGTTTGCATAAATGTGTTTTCTTTTATCCTTTCTCTTCCTATTGTGGTCCTATTTTCACCTAAATTTGGCAAACGTGGGTCTTAATTCCAATGGCAATTTTTTTTTAAATACATGTATTTTATTATTCTTCATTACATTATTCCCCCCCCCCCACACCCCTCCGTGGTAAGAATTGATTTACAGAAAGGAATACAGAAAACAACAAAGCTCCTGGAAGAGCGAGAGATTTAAAGTGGGGAGAGAGATGCTCTCTTCGTTCCTCTCCCGGTCTTTCCCGGTCTCCTCCTCTAGGCCTCTAGCCTCAGGGTATATATAGGTGTATGGGTTCCTTGGCCAGGAAACGGATGAATACAGTCCCTTTTGCCGGGGGCAAAGTGAATGAGTGTATCAATGAATGGACACAGTCCATCCATGGAATTCAGGCCTAGGAAATTCACAAGAAACTAACCTAGGCATAGGAAATGGAGGTTCCACATTTAGTCCCAAGTGTAAAGTGAAGGAGACACCAAGGCACAGGTGTCTCCTCAGTTTAAGTTCTAATTTCAACGGTAGAGTAGGGTGACCATAGTTAACAACAATGTATTGTATATTTCAAAGTAGCTAGAAGATAGGACTCAAAATGTTCTTAACACACACAAATGATAAATACTCAAGGTGATGGATATCCCAAATACCTTGACTTGATCAATACACATTCTATGCATTTAATAAAATATCACATGTAGCTCCATAAACATGTAAAATATTATGTAACAGTAAAAAGTGATAGGCATTAAAAAAACTAAAAAAACAAAAAGGAAAAGAAGGTAGAAGCAGACTGGGGCATCAGATAGCTATGAGAAAATATCAAACAGACTTGAAGACTGGCACTAGAATCTCAAAAAGAGAAGATGGAGAAAATAAGGTAGATTTTAGTTTAGAGAACTTCAATCAGGATGCATACAAAGATGAAAAAGCATACACACATACATGTATGTAGCTGCACACCTCAAACTGCTGAAAACAAGAGAGGGATAAAAATTTGAAGATTGCCAGAGGGGTAAAAAAGATACATTATATAAGAGGAACTAAAATGAACTCAGAGTAGATTCTCATCAGATTAAGCAAGCCAGAGCAACAGCTTCTTCATCTTAAAAGAAAAAAAAAGTAAAAATAACTATCAACCCAGAATTTTTTTATTGTAATAATTATATGCTTATTTCAATGTGCAATAGAGAAGCATAACTAGCACAATTCCTGTCACAAACACTATTGTTTGGACAAAGCTAACTGAGGTATTTTTTTTATTTTTATTTTTATTTTATTTTTTATTTTTTTATTTTTTGAGACAAAGCCTCAAGCTGTCGCCCTGGGTAGAGTGCCGTGGCATTATAGCTCACAGCAACCTCTAATTCCTGGGCTCAAGCGAGTCTCCTGCCTCTGCCTCCCAAGTAGCTGGGACTACAGGTGCCCGCCACAACGCCTGGCCATTTTTTGGTTGCAGCTATCATTGTTGTTTGGCGGGCTCAGGCTGGATTCGAACCGGCCAGCTCAGGTGTACGTGGCTGGCGCCTTAGCCCGTTGAGCCACAGGTGCCGAGACGAGGTATTTTTTTTTTTTTTTAATAATCTTTTTTTTTTTAATTAAATCATAGCTGCGTACATTAGTGCAATCAAGGGGTACAATGTGCTGGGTTCATATACCATCTGAAATGTTTTCATCAAACTGTTTACCATACCCTTCATGGCATTTTCTTAGTTATTGTATGAAGACATTTGTCTTCTGCATTTAGTAAGCTTCACCTGTACCCTTCTAAGATGCACCATAGGTGTGGCTCCACCCATTACCCTCCCTCCACCCCAACCTCCGCCCTCCCCTCCCTTCCCATATTCTTGTGCTATAGTTGGGTTATAGACTTCATATGAGACCTTTAAATTAGCTTCATAGTAGGGCTGAGTACATTGGATACTTTTTCTTTCATTCTTGAGATACTTTGCTAAAAAGAATATGTTCCAGCTCCATCCATGTAAACACGAAAGAGGTAAAGTCTCCATCTTTCTTTAAGGCTGCATAATATTCCATGGTGTACATGTACCACAATTTATTAATCCATTTGTGGATCAATGGGCACTTGGGCTTCTTCCATGACTTAGCAATTATGAATTGGGCTGCAATAAACATTCTGGTACAGATGTCTTTGTTGTAGTGTGATTTTTGGTCTTCTGGGTATATACCTAGTAAAGGAATTATAGGGTTGAATGGAAGGTCTATTTTTAGATCTCAAAGTACTCTCCAAACATCCTTCAAAAAGGAACCTATTAGTGTGCATTCTCACCAGCAGTGTAGAAGTGTTCCCTTTTCTCCACATCCACGCCAACATCTCTGGTTTTGGGATTTTTGTCATGTGGGCTAATCTTACTGGGGTTAGGTGATATCTCAAAGTAGTTTTGATTTGCATTTCTCTGATGATTAAGGATGGTGAGCATTTTTTCATGTGTCTGTAGGCTGTGCGC
>CAUYRH010154969.1:0-15824 GCA_963574655.1 Perodicticus potto
CCTGTGGCTCAGTGTGTAGGGCGCCAGCCCCATATACTGAGGGTGGTAGATTCAAACCCGGCCCTGGCCAAACTGCCAACAACAACAACAAAAATAGCCGGGTGTTGTGACAGGTGCCTGTAGTCCCGGCTACTCTGGAGGTTGAGGCATGGGAATCGCCTAAGCCCAGGAGTTGGAGGCTGCTGTGAGCTGTGTGACGCCACGGCACTCTACGGAGGGTGATAAAGAGAGACTCTGTCTCTACCAAAAAAACAAACAAAAAAAACAAAAACAAAACACCCAATGCCAGGTATTCTGTTACATGCAGCAGAAATTGGACTAATAGGGGCGGCGCCTGTGGCTCAAAGGGGTAGGGCGCTGGCCCCATATGTTGGAGGTGGCAGGTTCAAACCCAGCCCTGGCCAAAAACAGCAAAAAAAAAAAGAAAGAAAATGGACTAATACACCAAGCATCCTGGCCAGCTTTGCTTCTTCTGAAAGAAGGCCTCCTGTGTCAGCCAAGCTAGCTCAGAGCCCGCCCTCTGTCTGTTCTACACACATACTGTTTATCATAGCTGTAGGCGTATGCTTCTATTGGTTTTTTTTAGTTAATGGCTTCCTTCCATGCTATACTATAAGAAACATGAGGCAGGGGCCATGTCTGTTTGAGCTATCATTATAACCAGGTAAATATACGATAAATAAGTTTATACAATTATGCTAATTATGATTGACCTATCAAGTTCTCCACCTGTTGAATTCTTATTGTTTTCTACCTGGTGAACTCTGTTATGTTACTATGTTCTATGACACACAAATGAAAAGTGACAGCGTTGTCCTCTGACTCTACCGTGTATGGGTGTGTGTTTCATTTCTGCATTGTCACATTTCCTCTTCCCTAATGTTCCAAGCTTTATCTCAGATGTCCTTTAACCCTACTGTTTACCTTCTAAGCCACTTTGGCATTTTAATACCTATTTTTTTACTTTTATCTAATAAGAACAAGATTTAATAGTGTTTTAAAAATCAAGTAGTATTGCAAGTTTTCAAAACTTAAAAAAAACAGGGCACAATGGCTCATCCCTGCAATCCCAGCACTTCAGGGGGCCTATGTGGAAGGATTTCTTGAGGCCAGGAGTTCAAGAACAGCTTGGGCAATGTAGTGAGATGCTCCTCTCTAAAAAAATAATTTTTTTAAATATTTGGATGTGCTGGTATGCTCCTAGAGTCGTAGCTATTCAGGAGGCTAAAGTAGGAGCCCTGGAGTTTGGGGTTGCAGTGAGCTATGATTGCACTACTGCACTGCAGTCTGGGCAAGACCCTGCCTTTTAAAAAAGAAAAATTTAAAACAATAGTTCTCTACTCAGTCCTATTCCCCCTTTCTGGTAGTTTACCTGGATAAAGCATTTCTTTTTTTTTTTCTTTTGTGGTTTTTGGCTGGGGCTGGTTTTGAACCCGCCACCTCCAGCATATGGCACTGGCGCCCTACTCCTTTGAGCCACAGGTGCTGCCTAAAGTATTTCTAAGTTAAAACTATTTTCCCTTAATATTTATAGACATTTCTTCTCTGTTTTCTCATTTCCATCACTATTGCTTCTATGTATGACACATTTCTGATTCTTGATCCATTCTGAAAAATTTCAGAGTTTTCTGTTTATTCCAGTGAAGGGGATTCTGGGAAGACAGCAACAGCAGCATAGCTTTTGATTCTCTCCCCACATACCGTTGTATAACCAGTTAAAGTAATAACATAGCAAAATCCAAACCAAAACTAGGTAATAAGATATCTCCACAACCCCAAAGAACAGCAGGAGGATAAACCAGAAGCAGCCATAAGACCTATATAGTATTTGTGCTTATGCAGGAGAAAGGCAGGGGGAAGCAACAGGACACTGACAGGCTTTGAAATAGGAGAACCTCTGATAGTTAACAGGTATTCGCGGGGGATCACATTCACAATAGCGTCTGAACCTGGGAAAGGGTTTTGTCCAGTCCAGCAGCAGGTGCAAACAACAGGCCTGCCCCTACAAACCAAGCTGGACAGCAGAACAAATATTAAAATCTATAATTCAAGAAATGTTATCTAACATTAAAAACATTTAAAACTGTGTGTTGAAATAGCACACCATGTACATAACTATATCAACCTGGGAATTATCAATGCCAAGACATATTCCAGAAAAATTACCAGGCTTTAAAGATAAAATTCTTTGGCCATCCAGGGGAAAAAAAAGTGATATAAAGGAAAGATATTTTTTCCAACATATGGAGGACCCCTGGGACCCTTGATTGCTTTATTTATTTATTTATTTATTTATTTATTTATTTATTATTTTTTGAGACAGGATCTTGCCCTGTTACCCAAGCTAGAGTGCTGCAGTGGTGTTATCATAGCTCACTGCAACCTCAAACTCCTGGCCTCAATTGATTTTCCTGCCTCAGCCTCTGAAGTGGTAGGACTACAGGTGCTTGTCACCATGCCTGGATAATTTTTATATTTTTAGTAGACACAGTGTCTTGCTCTTGCTTAGGCTGGTCTTAAACTCCTGACTTCAAGTGATTTTTCCCATCTCAGCCTTCCAGAATTCTCTCTAGGATTACAGGCATGAGCCACTGCACCCATCCCCACATCTGTAGTTTTAACCACAGTTTTACCAAGTATTTCCAAGGCTGCAGCCAGGCACTCTCTAAACAGTCTTACTCTGTACTTCTTTTTTTTAATGGGATCTCACTCTGTCACCCAGGCTGAAATGCAGTGGCATGATCACTGCTCACTGCAACCTCAAACTCTTGGGTTCAAGCTATTCTCCTGCCTCAGCCTCCCAAGTAGCTAGGGCTACAGGTACATACCACCACATCTGACTAAATTTTTTCCCCTTTTTTTTAGAGACAGTGTTCTCACTATGTTGCCCACACTAGCCTTGAACTCCTGGGTTCCAGCCATTCTCCCACCTCAGCCTCCTGAGCTTCTGGGATTATAGGCATGAACTACCACACTCAGCTTCTGTCCTTCTCTAGAAGCTCTATATACCTCTATTTTACATATACACAAAAATAGATTGTGCATATATGTTCATATTGTGTAACCATACATCTATGCACTTTCTCCATTAATGTGTAAGCTTAAAGAGAAGGGACCTGTCCTATTTCTACTAAATGCCTCTCCTCTAACAAAATGCCTGGCAGGCAATAGGTGCCCAGAATATGTTTGCTGAATAAATGAAGGTCATTTATCTAACTTCATCTTATTTCTAAAAGTTAATTTTTATTCTGGGTAATTTCTGAAGAGTTGACCTTTAGTTTCATTGTTTAAACTTTGGTTAGATGTGCCGTCATCTGGAGGGCCTGCACACCCGGCCTTACGCTGGGTAAGTGCTCATTAATTCTCAGATCTATAGCCACTGTTCTATTTGCTTTATGTTTCTGTAATAAGCATGATGTGGCAATTCACCCACCATGAAGCAAAGGACAGGAATAGCTGCAATCCTTCCTTCACTCCACTGATGTGGAAATGTGGGCACATCACTTCCGATGGCAATTAAATAATAGGGAACGCAAGCCTGAGCCCAGAAGAAACCTGACAGCATTGAGGACTCACAGTGCAAGAGAGAGAGAGAAGGGGGGGCGGGAGAGAGAAGAGAAGGGGAGAGAGAAGGGGGGAGGGAAAGAGAGAGGGAGAGGGAGGGAAAGAGAAAGAGGAAGAGAAGGGGAATAAAGGGGAGAGAGAGGAAGAGGGAGGGAGGGAGAGAGGGAGGGAAACAGAATCCTTATCACTCCCAATGCAATAGACACAATGCGAACAGTCTTCCAACTTGGCCCTGCTCTTGTCCGTTGGCCTCACTCAGAGGTCCAACTACACTATTAATCAGGGAAGTCTATTGGAAGAGCTGACATATGCACCACTGTAATAATTACCCCCTTTGTTCAGGGTAGTGGAAATCTGGGGAGACTCCTTCCAGATCACTTTAGATTCTTTTTACCACTTCTACAGGCATTTCTCCCAGCCTCTCTGTCTTTTTGCTTTTGAGAGCTCACACCAGCAACTCCCTTGAGAGTACTTACTGCCCAAAGGCGCAGATGCGCCTGGGAGGCCCTGGAGGGGCCTGTAAACAATAACTGCCTTGGCTCGACACCCGTAGCTCAGTGGTTAGACTGCCAGCCACCTACACTGGGGCTGGCAGGTGCGAACCCAACCTGGGCCTGCTAAATAACAATGACAACTACAATACAAAAATAGCCGGGCGTTGTGGCGAGCACCTGTAGTCCCAGCTACTTGGGAGGCTGAGGCAAGAGGATTTCTTAAGCCCAAGAGCTTGAGGTTGCTGTGAGCTGTGATGCCACAGCACTCTACCAAGGGCACATAGTGAGACTCTGTCTGTCCAAAAAAAAAAGAACAATGACTGCCTTGTGTGGGGGGGGGGGTGAAAACTCATCTCCTTTCTTGAGAGAGTCCAACCTTCAAAGGCAATTTATACCCCAGGAGTCCCAACAGGGACATGCTGAAGCTGAAACTTTGCCCCCAAATGGCACACTCATTTCCTTTCTTCCTCTTAAATGTCCTGCTTCCCCAGTTTCTCGTGGGTTTCTCCTGGGAGCACCTCATTGTTAAATCAGTTGTTCAGAAATCCTTGTCTCAATATCTGCTTTTGCAGAACCAAGGCGAAGGTGGTAGATTCTGAAAGGGGTACTAGGAAGGTGACTCTAAGAATGGGCTTCTGTATTTGGGTCACTTGACTGCCTGATGGCAGCCAGGCAGGACTTCCTCCGTGCTGGGGCAAATGGGGGAGTTGATAGCCCCTGTCTCTGTAGAACAGCAGTCCCCAAGTCTTCCACTGTGGCGAATTGGGGTGGGACACAGAAGGAAAGGAGACGCCGGCTTGTGTCGTTTCCTTGTTCTTGGAGACGTATAAGGGAAATGGTAATTATAAAGTCTGTAAAATTGGCTCAGTGCCCATAGCACAGTGGTTACACACCAGCCACATACACCAAGGCTAGCAGGTTCGAATCCAGCCCGGCCCAGCTAAACAACAATGACAACTGCAACAAAAAATAGCCGGGTGTTGTGGCGGGAGCCTGTAGCCCCAGCTACTTGGGAGGCTGAGGCAAGAGAATCACTTAAGTCCAACAGTTGGAGGTTGCTGTGAGCTGCGACGCCATGGTACTCTACCAAGGGCGACATAATGAGACTCTGTCTCAAAAAAAAAAGGGACTGTGAAATTGATTGACTGATTCTGGGCATCATTGATGCATTGAAGAGAAAATGATAAGCTGAGGCATGAAACTCAGAAGGCCTCCTGTGAAATCACTTAGAGACACTTTCCAGAAACCAGAGGATAGAGTGTGCTCGAGAGCAGGCCTGCATCTAACGGTGAGAGTGGAAGAACTTTAAAGGAGGCTTAATTTGCGACTTCAAGTCTCCTAGACCAGGGCCTTATCAGGGAAGGTGTGTGAACCTGAGACTTGGATAAAATGCACTTGAGAACCTTGACCCCCCGCCTTGGGTCTGCAGGAGGATAGTGGAGCTTAAGCGATCCACCCACCTTGGCCTCCCAGAGTGCTACGATTACAGGTGTGAGCCACTGCACCTGGCCTAGGCAGAATTCTAAGATGGCAGCCAATGTCTAAATACTCTTCCCCTGAGTGGATGCAAGACCTGCAAATATGATGGAATGCCACCTCTGTGATTATGTTGCATAACATAGCAAAATGAAAGGATTTTGCCTTAATTACTTAAGGCCCCCAATCAGTTGACTTTGAGTTTATAAAGAAAGGAGACTCTTTGGACCTGATCTATTCAGGTGAGTTTTGTTTTGTTTTGGTTTGGTTTGGTTTGGAGGGTTTTTTTGGCTGGGGCTGGTTTTGAACCAACCACCTCCGGTATATGGGGCTGGTGCCCTACTCCTTTGAGCCACAGGTGCTGCCCTTCAGGTGAGTTTTTAAAAGAAGGCTCTTTAATCCTGAGATCAGAGAGATGTTCTCTTGTCTTTCTTGAAGAAGCAAACCACTGTGAGTCCCACAGCTTCATGGAAATGAATTCTGCTAATGGCCATGTGAGCTTAGAAGAGGACCCCAAGCCTCAAATGAGACCACAGTCCTGGATGACACCTTGATTGCAGCCTTGTGAGACCCTACAGTTACGCAGACTCAGTTATGGTGTGCCTGGAATTCTCACCTTCAGAAACTGTAAGACTATAAATCACTGTGTAAACCACTAAGTTTAAGGTGCACAGCAATAAGAAATGAACAAAGAACTTGCGTTCTCACCTTTGTTTGTCTCCTTTCCTTTCTTTGTCCTGCACCCCTCATTCCCTTATCCATTTCTTCCAGGAACACTTCTATAATAAATTGCTTATACATGAAGCCTTGACACATAGTCTGCTGCTAGAAATCCAGACCTATGACAGTCACTTCTCTTCCCAAGTACATCTTCAGCCACTGCTCAAAAATAGCCTCATCTCATTTTCCTCTCTCCATTCCTTTAATTTAATTTTTGTCCTCAAATGCTCTCTTCTTGAAAAGTATAGCTTTGGAAGCACAGTTAGCTCAGGTCACTGCATAAAAGAAGGAAATAACAGTGGCAAATGCTATCCAGTTCCCCTCTCTCAGCAGCATGGTTGAACTGAAAACGGACCCCTGTAAGCCAAGGACAATAACATATGCCTGTAGGCCCAACTACTCAGAAGGCAGAGGCAGGAGAATCCCTTGAGCCCATGAGCTCGAGGCCAGCCTGGGAAAAGACCCATCTCTAAAAGAAAGAAAGAAAAAAAGGAAGAAAGAAAAGAAAAGAAAAAAAGAACCCATCTAATCTGTTTCTGTCCAGGGAAACTTTCAGCTTGAGCTGTGTTTTACATCTAAAATCGGACATCAGGCCGGGCACAGGGGCTCATGCCTGTAATCCTAGCACTCTGGGAGGCCAAGGCAGGTGGACTACTTGAACTCAGGAGTTCCATACCAGCCTGAGCAAGAGTGAGACTTCATCTCTACTAAAACTAGAAAATTTAGCTAGGCATGGTGGCAGATGCCTGTGGTCCCAGCTACTCGAGAGGCTGAGGCCAGAGGATCATTTTAGCCCTAGAATTTGAAGTTGCTGTGAGCTATGATGTCATAGCACTCTAGCCAGGGTAAGACTGTCTCAAAAAAAATTTAAAAATAGGCTCGGCACCTGCACCACAGGGGTTACGGTGCTGACCACATACACCGAAGTTGGTGGGTTCAAACCCAGCCCAGGCCAGCTAACCAACAATGACCACTGCAACAACAACAACAAAAATAGCCAGGCATTGTAGCAGGCACCTGTAGTCCCAGATGCTGGGGAGGCTGAGGCAAGAGAATTGCTTAAGCCCAAGAGTTTGAGGTTGCTGTGAGCTTTGATGCTGTAGCACTCCACCCAGGGTGACAGCTTGAGACTCTGTCTCAAAAAATAAATAAAATAAAATAAAATAAAATGGTACATCAAGTCAGTCATACTTGTGGCAAAAGTCAGAGTTCAAGGAACTGAGAGAAGAAGGCAGAAATCACTGAAGGGGAGCTTGAGGAACACCAAATCCAAATTGGCCGAGCAAAAATGAGGTTAATTGTGTGCATTATATTTGTTGTAGAGGAGGACAACATTATTTTCTGGTTCAATTTCCCACTCAACACAGGAATCCCTTTCACAGCATCCCCCTAGATCTTCAGACAACTCTAATTTAATACTTAAGTGATAAAAACTTCATTTGGGGATTATGGGACCCTTCTTGTATATTATGAGCCGTCTTCCTCCTTTGACTGCCATTTAACCCACATGCCGTCTCTGAAATGGCCACAAAGAAGTCCTCTTCCACTTGCTGAGCATCAGTCATTGCTGTTGGCTCAGCCTTGCCCATTTCTGAAATCCAACCTGACAAAAATGGAGAAGCTCTCCCCACTCATGAATGGGCTTGGAAAAAATCATGCCAAAGGCAAAGAGAGCCCTGGATGTCTATGTGATTGTTGAGCAGAGGCTCACCTGTATTCCTCACCCATAGGGACAGATACATTTACTCACTCACTCAAACTTACAGCATCCTGGGACGGGCAGTGTGTCTAACTGGGCTAGCAGGGTTCTCTCTCCCCATACAACTTCCCTTCAGGCAACAAAGCTTCCTCCTGCATCCCAGCTTGGCAGACTATAATCCAAATTCCCGTCACCCAATTTATCCCACCTTCTTCCCTTTACAACTCTTGGTATTCTTTGCAATGACTCTATTGTGACAGTCCTCCCTGAATTATGATCCTGGAAAACCATCTGGTAGCTGAAAATCACCACTGCCCAGAAATCCCACACACGGTGCCATGTTCTGGAATCAAGTTTCCCCTCTTGGACAGCATTACTGACCCAGATCCCCTGGAGTTCGCTGCGCCCCCCTGGACTTGCTGATTTGTCTGCACACCTTTTCCCCAGTGGGAGTTGACGCGATTGCTGGCTGCTCCTCAGCACTGCCGCTCTCTGGCTCTGGCTCCTGGATCCTGTGGTTTGGAATGTCCCAGCATGCCCCAAAGCTCAGATTGTGAGTTATGACATATGAGTGAGAGAACGTTAGAACTTGCAGGAAACTTAAAGACCATCTTATCCATTGGTTTTCAACCACACATCTCAAGGAAAAACACAAACAATCTCAGGGTATACCTTCTTTTCAGAATAAGATAAGAAAACAAACCCAGAGGTTAACTGCCCTGACAAAAGGTCTTACAGCGGGTTATGATTCAAAACTAATTAGGCTGGACACAATGGCTCATGCCTATAATCCTAGCACTTTAGGAGGCTGGGATGGGAAAATCATTTCAGTTCAGGAGGTTAAGGCCAGCCTGAGCAACACAGTGAGACGCTATTTCTACCAAAAATTAAGAGAAAAAATTAGCCAGATATGGTGGTGCAATCCCAGCTACTCTAGAGGTTGAAGCAGGAAGATCGATTGAGCCCAGGAGTTTGAGATTGTAATGAGGTATGATGACACCACTGAACTCTAGCCCAAGCAATAGAGCAAGAGACCCTGTCTCTAAAAACTAAAATACAGGCTGGGCACAGTGGCTCACATCTGTAATCTTAGCACCTTGGGAGGCTGGGGCAGGCAGATTGCCTGACCTCCGGGGTTCAAGACCAGCCTGAACTATAGCAAGATCCCAGCTATTTGGGCATTGTGGCAGGCACCTGTAGTCTTAGCTGCTAGGGAAGCTGAGACAAGAGGATCACTTGAGCCCAAGAGTCTGAGATTGCTGTGAGCTATTACGCCATGGCACTCTACAAGGACAACAAAGTGAGACTCTGTCACTCAAATAAATAAATAAAATAAAAATCATATGGCATACAGTGCATTTATAGTCACATTTACATGCATCTTTTTTTCTATTAACTTAGGTTAATACATATAATACAAAGAAAAAAGAAAACAGTGCAAGTCTGTACAGAAACAAAGGCATTTTGGCAATTCAATTCTAAACCAGAGTTAGAAGGTGTATTTTTCTATTTTTCTTTTCTTTCCTTTCCTTGTTTTCTTTTATTGAGACAGAGTCTCACTTTGTCATCCTCAGTAGAGTGCAGTGGCATCACAACTCACAACAACCTCAAACTCTTAGATTCAAGCGATCTTGCCTCAGCCTCACCAGTAGGTGGGATGTAGGCGTCCACCACAATGCTTGGCTATTTTTTAGAAACGGGTCTTGCTCTTGCTTAGGCTGGTCTTGAACTCCTGAGCTCAGAAGATCCACCCACCTCAGCCTCCCAAAGTGCTAGGATTATAGGCGTGAGCCACTGCACCTGGCAAGTTGTATTTTTCTTAACAAGTCTTTTCAAGGAGCAAAACCACATTGTATTACATTTTCCTCAATTTCTTATCTAAAGAGCCCAAGGTTATATTTCAATAAAAGCTAGCAATGCAAAATGACCAGAAGTTACTGAGAAAGAGAAAAGAGACCAGAAGGTTGAATAGAATTCCTTAAGATAACAGAGAATCTCAGTTGAATAAAAAGAGCATCCTTGGGAGGCTGAGGCAGGTGGATTGCTTGAGCCCAAAGGATTTGAGACCCCATTTCTACTAAAATAGAAAAATTAGCTGGAAGTCACAGTGGGTGCTTGTAGTCCCAGCTACTTGGGAAACTGAGGCAAGAAGATTACTTGAGCCTAGGAGTTTAAGGTTGCTGTGAGCTATGATGACACCACTGCACTCTACCCTGGGCAACGGAGAGAAACCCTATCTCAAGAAAAAAAAAAAAAAGATAGAGGGTCTTAACGAAAGGTGCTAGGGCACTGTATCAGTCTACTAGAGCTGCTAAAAAAAATACCATAGACTAGGTGGCTTAACAACAGGCGTTTATTTTCTCACAGTTCTAGAGGCTAAAAATCCAAGCCAGGGTGCCTTTGGGGCTGATTTCTGGTGAGGCTTCTCCTTCTGGCTGGCGGATGACCACCTTCTCACTGTGTGTCCAGGAGGCCTTTCCTCTGCACTCACATGGAAGGGGAGACGTATGGCGTCCCCTCCTCTTCTCATAGACACCGGTAAGGATCCTACTCTTATGACCTTATTTATATATTTTTAAGTTGTATTTATTTTTGGAGACAGAGTCTCACTCTGTTGCCCTGGGCAGAGTGTTGTGGCGTCACAGCTCACAGCAACCTCAATTCTTGGGCTCAAGCTATCCTCTTGCTTCAGCCTCCAAGTAGCTGGGACTATAGGACCCTGCCAACACACCCGGCTAGTTTTCCTGCTTTTAGTAGAGTCTGCATTTCACTCTTGCTCTGGCTGGTCTCAGACTCCTGAGCTCAAGCAATCTACCTGCCCTCACCCCACCCAGCTTCCCAAAGTGCTGGGATTACAGGCCCAAGCCACCACACCCGGCTTACCACCTCATTTAGCTTTATTTCCTTAAAATCTCTATCTCCAAATACAGCCACATTTGGGGTTAGGGCTTAAACATACAAACGGGGTGGAGGGAGATTCAGCCATAACAGGCATTCCCTGTGTTTTTTTCAATAGTATGCACTATCCGCACTTCCTTTCTTAAAAGTTGCCTTGTGTGTTCAGGAGAAAGAAACAAAAAGAATTAATGTTTGTCAGGGCAACAGCTGTGCCACTGTGATACAGTGTGTTTTGTGTAATTAATGGGCTTTTCAGCATCCCAAGAGCACAAAGTACCTGAATTCGCCTCCAATTCTATATAAATGCAATGCAAAGGACTTGGCCACTCTTCATCTTGTGTGACAACTCACTCTACATTGACCAAATCAATTATTAACAACTCCCAACCTTCCTCATCATTTTGTTCAGGCCTTGCTGTCACTGGAGAAATTGGCTTTTATTCCCTTTTTTGGCAATACTGGAAGTTTTCTGCATACGATTTCATCAACAGCCTATATATTAATACTAGAGCAATGGATTGTTGATATCCAATATGAGAACAAAATAAAAATATATGAAGGCTGTTCATAAATGCTGGACTACATTTCTGTTTTGGACACTAAAGTAAATAGCAATAATTATGTTAGTTAATTGTGTTAAGCTCCTTAGATAAAATACGTTCCTTCTTTTTCATTAAAAATTTGAGTTGGGTACATTGGATACTTTTTCTTCCAGCACATTGTACCCTTTGATTGCACTATTGTACACAGCTATGATTTAATAATAAAGAATTAAAAAATAAATTTGAGTTGGGAAGGGTGACAGAATATGTCAGTCTGAAATATGTCACGAAAGTGTAAGAATTATTTCCAGCTAAAGGC
Organism: Perodicticus potto; assembly: GCA_963574655.1. NCBI lineage: Eukaryota > Metazoa > Chordata > Mammalia > Primates > Lorisidae > Perodicticus > Perodicticus potto. Next base: position 11,713 of record CAUYRH010154969.1, read on the forward strand.
GTTTGAGAAACTGTAGATACAAAAGTGATACTCTGCCCTCCTCCTTTCTCCCTGTACCAGGAAAAAAGAAACATTCTTATTACCAGAGTTGGGGAGTTGAGACCAAGAAAAATCTGCACAAACAGTATTGTTAAAATAACCTTTTTTTTTTTTTTTTAGACAGGGTCTTGCTCTGTCGCCTGGAATAGAGTGCAGTGGCATCATAGCTCACAGTCAACTCAAACACCCGGGCTCAAGTGCACCTTCTGCCCCAGTTGAGACTATAGGTACATGTGACCATGCCCAGCTAATTTCTATAACTTTTGTAGAGTCAGGTCTCCTTATGCTGCTCAGGCTAATCTTGAACTAGTCCCAAGTGATCCTCCTGCTTTGGCCTCCCAAAGTGCTGGAATTACAGGTGTGCACCACCACGCCTGGCCAGGGTAACCCTTATCTTCCTTTTTCTCCCCATACCTTTTAGTTTTCTACCATTACCACTCTTTGCTCAATCTACTACATAAACATTTGGGCTTTTCCACTTCTTTGGGGTTTCATGGAGAACTTCCATGTCCATGTAAAATAAAATCTGTATACTTTTCTCCTGTTTTCTATCTTATGTCAACTTAATTCTCTGCCCCTAAGAGGGCCGAGGAAAAGTTTTAGAAAGTTAATACATCATTTCTTTAAAAAAAATTCTAGGTGAGGGGGCGGCGCCTGTGGCTCAGCGAGTAAGGCGCTGGCCCCATATACCGAAGGTGGCGGGTTCAAACCCGGCCCGGCCAAACTGCAAAACGAAAAAATAGCCAGGGCGTTGTGGTGGGCTCCTGTAGTCCCAGCTACTCAGGAGGGTGGGCAAGCAAATGGCTTAAGCCCAAGCATTGGAGGTTGCTGTGAGCTGTGTAACGCCACAGCACTCTACCAAGGGCAATAAAATGAGATTCTGTCTCTACAAAAAAAAAAATTCTAGGTGATATCAGAAACTTGGCAGAATCGCAAGATCCTTTTTTTTTTTTGAGACAGACTTGCAAGCTGTTGCCCTAGGTTGAGTGCCATGGAGTCATAGCTCACAGCAACTTCCAACTCTTGGGCTCAAACAATCCTCTTGCCTCAGTTTTTCTATTTTTAGTACAGATGGATTCTTGCTTTTGCTCAGGCTGGTCTCGAACTTGTGAGCTCAAGCCTTGGCCTCCCAGAGTGCTAGGATTACAGGCGTGAGCCACTGTACCTGGCCTAGAATAGCAAGATCCTAACTCTCCCTCTCCTACAGACATTCCAAATAAACATCTATTTATGGATCAGTTCCCACTGGGGGAAGTCAGAGACGAGTTGAGAGATCCCTACCCACTTGGTAACTGAGGAAAATATCCACATGCAATGGACGGGGAAAGCCGAGGCACACTCGGCACAGACTCCACCCTGGGCCTGGGCTGTAACACTGGGAAAGGGATCTCCAACATGCAGCTTCTCCTTGGGGAGAGGAAGGTATGGACCGCAAATCGAGTGCCCTAACCTTAAGGCTCCCCGGGGCTCGACTTTCAATTCACCAGCTCTAGAAGCAGAGAGCATTAGACACACACGAGTTTCTCTAGCCTGCAGAAAAAAGTGGCAGTTTTATATGGGCGTGTAGTACTCCAGAGGGGTCATCCCTCAGAACAGGGCAGAGAAGAGGCTTTAAAAATGCAGCTCCCTGTTTCTTGCAGGAAGGGGTTTATGCCTTGGCTTGAACACCCAAACTTTATTATTTAATTAATTAATTAATTAATTATTCATTTACAGTTTTGGGCCGGGGCTGGGTTTGAACCCGCTTCCTCCGGCATATGGGGCTGACGACCTACTCCTTTGAGCCACAGGTGCCGCCCTGAGCACCCAAACATTTACAGTTACCTCCTAGAGGACTTTATCCTAAACCTATTCGATCTAGGAGCAGAAGGGACAAGGCATATGCAAGTCTCCCTAGACCTCAGGACAACAGTGTAGTTTTAGGCAGGTGTGCAAACACTTTCCGAGACTACTCCCCTGCCACCAAAAGCAGTACAGGAAAGGGCTGGAAATGTGCAGGTACCATTTTCTCTTCAGAAGGGGCTTACAGTATACGCTTCTAGTGGCTACTTGATGGCCAGGCTCCTAAGGAACTTGTATCAGGAAGCTAACCGGGCAAGAAACAACAGCCTGTGGGCAGCCAGAACTTGGTGTTGCACAAGCCTTCTTTTGTCCCACCCATGTGAAAAGTCTAGGCCTACTCATTCTGCCTGCGAGGAGTATGACCATATACCAGCTGCCACCACTTCTGTAGCTTCCACCCAAGGGACCTTCTCCTTAACAACCTAGCTCTGGGAGTTGATGTTGCTTTGCATTTTTTGAGTGGCCCTAGACCACAGAAGACAAAGAGGTGGATGTACAATGGGCTCACTTCCTATCTCTGTGGGTCAGGGGTGCAGCCTGAACATGACTATAGGCCTTTGCCACAGATTCTCTTCCCACCTTAGTGCAGAGAGAATAAGAGATACATGCCTATGCTTGGCTTCAGCATGAAGACAGAAGGAACTGGGACACACATTCAACACCTCAGCCTTCCCAGCTCCATGGAGAGCAGTGGTTCTCGACCTTCCTAATGCCGCGGCTCTTTAGTACAGTTCCTGTGGGTCGCGACCCACAGGTTGAGAACTGCTGATCTAGAGTCTGGTTTCTACTTTAGCAGTCTTGGGACATGGCCCATCCTAAGCTTCAGGGTGCCACCAAAAACAGAGACAGCAGTCTGGACAGACAGAAATATTTGAGAGGCACTCGAAAATCTCTGGCCCCAGCTCAGCGCCTGTGGCTCAATGGGCTAAGGCGCCAACCACGTACACCTGAGCTGGCGGGTTCGAATCCAGCCTGGGCCCGCCAATTAACGAAGACGGCTGCAACCAAAAAATGGCCGGGCATTGTGGCGGGCGCCTGTAGTCCCAGCTACTTGGGAGGCAGAGGCAAGAGACTCGCTTGAGCCCAGGAATTAGAGGTTGTTGTGAGCTGTGATGACATAGCACTCTATCCAGGGTGACAGCTTGAGGCTCTGTCTCAAAAAAAAAAAAAAAGTTAAAAAAAGATATGTGAAGTGTGCATAGGAATTTGTTCATAGTTTTTTTTTTTAAACTATAGTCTGGCCCACCAATGGTCTGAGGGACACTGAACTGGCCCCCTGTTTGAAAAGTTTGAGGACCCCTGGAGTAGAGTGATAAAAAGCACAAGTCTGCAAAACCTAAATCCTGGTATTGCAATGTGGATTGGGGCAATCTATTACTTAATTATATAAATTCTGTTTCTTTACTTAAAAATGGGGGTACCTCAAAGGGCTGCTGGGCATTAACAGGATTAGTTGTATCATTGAGCACAGAAACTGATGCAAACAGACATTCAATAATAAGTTATTCAATGTATGTTTACTGAATGGATGAAGTAATACTTCTTCAAAATCATTTTTACTCAGAAAATTATAGTAAGATCACCACCCTGTAGCAAACTGGTCAACATACAGACATACTCAACATAAGGAAGTAGGTCAATGTAGGGAGGTGGTCAACAATGGAGATTCTACTGAGTATCTAAAAGTTACTTGGGCAATTCCACATAATAGTCAGAGCTACTTTTTCACAGTATATATTTGCATGTATTAGTTAATCCCCTTCAAAAATTTTCTTAGCTAGATAAGCTCACATTGAATACTTAGGTGTATGACCCACTGAGCAGGAATAAGGAGAAACATTCACAACCTTCATTAATCTGATGATGACCAAATTCAACATTACAAAGTACATGAAACTACAAAAGCACAAAACTAAAACCCAAAACTTAACCCACTACTGCAAGACATTAGGAACCATATGGCCAGAAGTAAACCCTTAAAATATTTTAGGTTTTTAAAGTAAGAAATATTCAATTTCCTTAAGTACTAAGCTTGACACTGACATTTCACTTTGATGCCTTTTTTTTTTCCTTTTTTACTGTGAAGGTACATCCTCATTCTTTCAAACACACATTTTGACGTGTGATTATTCTTTTTTTTTTGAGACAGAGCCTCAAGCTGTCACCCTGGATAGAGTGCTGTGGCATCGCAGCTCACAGCAACCTCCAATTCCTGGGCTCAAGCAAGTCTC
>CAUYRH010154972.1:0-17338 GCA_963574655.1 Perodicticus potto
TGAAATCTCTCCCACTACCAGGAGCTTTGGTGTTTTCTGTATTCTTTTCTGTAAATCAATTCTGCCTTATCAAGGACGGGTGGGAGGGGGGAAATAATGTAATGAAGAATAATAAAATACATGTATTTAATGTCAAAAAAATAAATAAAAAAAAAAAAAAAAAAAAAATAAGTGTCAGGGTTGAATGTGAGGACAGGTAGATGAAATTAAACAACCTTCCAATACAATACTCAAAGATGGAAATTCTGTAGTTTTGAGACTTACCAATTCTTTATGAATAAAAAAGAACACACATCTTGCAGTGTTCATACACTAACAAAGCTTTATTTTTATTTTTTGGAGACAGAGTCTCACTATGTCACAGCTCACAGCAACCTCCAAGTCTTGGGCTTAAGCAATTCTCTTGTCTCTCCCAAGTAGCTGGGACTACAGGTGCCCACCACAATGCCCGGCTATTTTTGTTGTTGTTGTTGTTGCAGATGTGCAGTTGTCACTGTTGTTTAGCTGGCCAGGGCTGGGTTTGACCCTACCAGCCTTGTGTGTTTTTGACAGGCGCTATAACCACTGTGCTGAGCCATAACAAACCTTTCTTTAAAAATTGAGATAAAATTCGCATAACAAAATTCATGTTTTAACCCTTTTAAACTGTATAATTCAATGGTTTTTAGTATATTTACAGTGTGGTGCAATCATCACCACTGTCTAATTCCAGAACATTTTGATCACCTAGAAAAGATATTTTTTTTACCTCCAAAGCGGTCACTCCTCATTTCCCCTCCCCGAATCCCCAGCACTCATCAATCTTTCTCTCTCTATGGATTTGCAATGTTTGCAAACATGGATTTTTCTGAGTGGTTTCTTTAACTCAGTGTAACATTTTCAGGGTTCATCACAATGTATGCTGTATTGGGACTTCATTCCATTTTGTGGCTGAAAAATCTTCCATTGTATGGATATGCCACATTTTATTTCCATTTTTTTGACTCACTGATGATCATCTGGGCTATTTCCACTTTTTGGCTATTTTGAGTTAATGCTGTTATGAATATTCACATACAAGTTTTTGTGTGGACATGTTTTCCTGGGGGTAATTTGGAGGAATAGAATTCCTAGGGGTCTTAACTGTAGCTTCATGTTTAACCCTTTGAGGAACCTTCAGACTTTCCCAGAGAGGCTGCACCATTTTACATTTCCATGGACAACATAGGAGGGATTCAACTTCTTCACATCCTCCTTAACACTTGTTATTGTACTTTTTATCATTATGATTATGATTACTATAGCCATCACCGTGGGAATGAAGTGATATCCCACTGAGCATTGCCCTCGACGACTCCTGAGCACTTTTTTCTGCATTGCCCTAGACTGCTGAGCACTTTTTTCCGTGCTTATTGCCAGTTGTTATCTTCCTTGGAGAAGTTACTATTCAAATTCTTCAGTCATTTTAAAATTTGGTTAATTTTCCTTTTGTTATTGAACGTAATAGTTCTCTGAGCAGGTTGGCATACTCCTTATCTGAAATGCTAAAAGTGTTTCAGAGTCTGTATTTTTTTTTTCAGATTTCAGAATAGTTGCATACTTATAATGAGATATCTCGAAGATGCGACTCAAGTCTGAACATAAAACTCATTTATGTTTTATATGTACCTTATCCATAGGCCTGGCCATACCTTCAGGCTATATGGAAACCTGACTGTAATTTTGTACAATAACTTTGCATGAAACAAAGTTTGTGTGCATTGACCCATCAGAAAGCAGAGGCACTCAAAAAGTTTCAGATTTTGGAGATTTTGGACTTTTTGAATTAAGGATGTGTGACCTATACATTTTGGATACAAGTTCCTTATCAGATATACAATTTAAAAATATTTTCTATTATTTTGTAAGTTATCATTTTACATTCTTGATGTCCTTTGAAGCATAGAAGTTTTTAATTTTGATAAAGGCATATTTATCTATTGTTTCTTTTCCATTTGTGCTTTTGGTGTCATATCTAAGAAACCACTGCCTATTCCAAGCTCATAAAGATCTACACCAAAGTTTTCTTCTATGAGTTTTATACTTTTAACTCTTACACTTAGGTGTTTGGTTCATTTTCACTTCATTTTTGTGTATTATGTGAGTTAGGGGTCCAACTTCATACTGTCACTTGTAGCTAACTAGTTGTCCCAGCACCATTGGTTCAAAAGACTATTCTTCCCTATTGAGTGGTCTTGTCATCCTTGTCAAAAATCAGTGGAATACAGGTGTATGGTTTTATTACTAGACTCTTCTATTCCATTGATCTATAGTCTGTCTATATGCCAGTACCACACTGTTTTGATTACTGTAGCTTCTTGAAAGATTTTTCATACTTGAGGAAGAAACTTAAAAAAAAAAAACTCTTTACTCGAGAGATTGAATTGCATAAAATTTTAATTTTTTCTCTATTGTAAGAATACAGATGCTGACGGTGTACAGTCCTAACCTATCTGATTGAGAGGATACAAATGAACAAGTGACAACCTTGTTTGTATATCAGGAAACATAAAACCTATTCTATGTAGAATAATTTCATGCTGATGAAGAGAAAATTACATGGTAAGATACTTTATTAAAAGAAATTCCCATTAAAAATAAAACCTTAAACTTTTTATTTTGAAATTTTCATTTATAATCTCATGACTCAAACACAAATATTTTGATTTAGCCATGATTTCCTTCTAGTCATTAGACATATTATACTTATTTTTGCACATTTTATTCATAGTTTACTTATATTTTTCATTCTTTTTTAAAAATAGCATTAGTATAAATAATTTTTATACTTTCATATGGTATTCATATTTTAATGAGCACTTCAAATTCTATTGCTAAATGTTACAAGTTACATTATTCATTATTTTATATTTAAATTTTTCCACAATTTCTTTTGCTCTTAAAAACAATATGTGCCTGTTTTTTCTTTTGGATTTTTTAAGAATAATCATTATCATTATAATTACTTAGTCAAATGCAAAGAACATTTTTACTTATTGCAGAGTCTTCTCTAAAAGTATTCTATCAATTTAAACTGTTAATGGCAATGTCTGACAAATCAGTTCCTACATAGCCTTGCCAATATTTGGATTTAGTGAGTGTATTTCAGCTCACCTAATGATATAAAATTGTTTTAATTTTTACTTTTTAATTATTAGCACACTTGAACACTTTTTCTACTTATCACCTTTATTTTGCTTTATTGAGAACAGGATATCTAAAAGTATTTTTCTAATTATTAAAGTAATATTTGTGGAATGTAGAAAAGCATGAAAATAAAAGTCATCCATTATCCCACTACTGAGGAAAAATGAAGCTAAATATCCTAGGAAACTGAGGTCATGGTATATTAATATTTTCATTTTTTTCCTACAACATCATTTGCCCCTATCTTAAATAAGCTATGTTAACTTCACAGTATTTTTTATTTACCTCTAAAATTAGTATGACAATGTGAAAGTGGAATGCCCATATCTGAGTTTCCAGAAAGGACCATGCCAGAGTTCATGCTACCCAGGTTGTGGCTGCTGCCTCTCAGCAGCGTGCAAAGTGCATTGTGCTAAGAAAGCTTTTTATATCTGTACTCCCAGACGCTTCAGAGCATGTGTGTTGTTTAGCAGATCATTCTGTTTTTCTGTTGACCTTTTATAATTTTAACATTCATTTATCCTCTTTGATCAACCACAATTGATAAGATTTTTTAAAAAGTAGATTAACAAGCAGTTTAACATTTGGAGTTTGCCATTAAGCATTTTTAGTTTGGTGACTGGATAGTTCCATAACTAATAGTCACACTGAAGGCAACGGCTGATTAATACTTTCAAGATTTAATTATATGAACAGAGACTTTTGACTTACAGCTGATTTGTGGGGTTTTGTTAAATTTATAAATCTCTCCCAGCCATCATTTTTTCCTATTTCGTAATTGTTGAATTTAATTATATTCACGCACAGACCATTTACCTTTTTATAATTTACAAGAGTCAGAGGAAGCTTTTACTTTGGATGACTAGCTATGAGAGTCCCCTTTGTGTATTTGGGAAAATGTCCACTTTTCAGTGGCCAGGGTATAAATTTGAGGTCTAAGGTTGTATTCTGTGGAAGTAGCCAGTTCTTCATTCCAACAAACATTTTTCTAGTCTTTTAGAGAGCCCTCGCTATTTACAGACACCCACATATTTCGGGGTCTTTTTTCACAATTAGATTCCTGCTTCTCTACTATTTATCCACAGCAGTTTGGCTCCAGTTGAAGACGTGGGATTTTCCTGCAGATAGAATTCACCTTGGAATCCGGTCATTGGGATAGCTCATATTTTATAGGCAATAGCTGGGCAGCTAACAAGAGAGTTCAAGTTAATTATTGGGCTGCCTTATTGTCTCAAGCTATGATATAGTCAAAGACATAAGGACTGTATGCTGAAAATTACTATCTTCTTCCATACTCACAGAGTTTATTTTACCTGATAACTTTACTCAGCTTTGTTTCTATTTTTCAAACCCAGAGGAATTTGGACTGCTTCCTATCACCACTGAATGTTTCCAAGAGGAAGACGGTTCATGGCTTTTCCTTGCATACCCACCAGCTTGGGTGCGGCTGTAGCCACTGCCAAGCAAACGGTTAGCCTAGATAAACTTTGAGGTTCCTTCCATCCCTGGAAGGCTATGATTCAGTCTTGTATTCTAGCAATACTGTGAAAACCACATGCCAATAACCTTTTAGATATCATCTCAATCTTCATGATACTGCTGATACACTTTATAATTCTTTAGACTTACAAAAGCAGAAATGCACCCTGAAAAGGTTGTTGTACCCCACTACATTTACTAGCCTTCCTTAGCCTGATAAACTTCCCAAGGCCCAGGTTCACTGGCTGTAAGAGTATTCATTCTGGAAAGGGTGCCTAATTGCCAAAAGAACTCATTTATTTTTCCCTACCTAGTTTGGGTTCAACCTGCCCTGCTCCTCTGGGTGTTAGCACCCTCAGATTCTTCCCACTCCCCTGGAACTGCTCACGGAGCACACATACTATTTCATTTAAGGGTACATTTTGGATGTGTGGCAGGGAGCCAGCCAAATTGTCATACAATGTGAGGAACAAGCTAAATTAATCTCAGTTGGGTTTATAACAAATTTGGTTGGAGTGGGAGTCTGAAAATACAGGAGACAGGAAATGTAATGAAATGGAAAACACATTTGCATAAATGCGTGTAATTTCCCAGATCTCCACGTGAGTGAAGAAAACACGTGCATTCCATTGAGAAGATCCCTGGCGCTTTCTGGAGTCTCACTCTGTCCCCTTCCCTTGCTCTCAAACAAACCTCATGAAAAAATCCCAGAGTGCCCTGAGAAATGTCAGAGGCCTGCGGGGGGAACTGGAAAGAGATGCTCTGATGCTTACAGGCCCAGCTGGGAACCTCCTGCATTGCCAATTGTTTAGGCAAGACTTCAGAAGAACTGCTGGGTATTCTGCAGACAAAATTGCCAATGCCTTTGCTTGGGGTAGATTTTTCTTTCTATGTTTTAACAAGAGATATTAAGACCTTCTGGCCTTGGCTTCATGTGCAGCTCAGGCTTTCTGATGAAACTGGGTTGCTGGTGCAGGCAAAGGAGTTGCACCCACCACTACAGGCCACTGACATTCCCAGTGGCCCTGCTCGCTCAGCTCTGTGTGCAAGAGACTGGGGCCCATGGGCCAAATGTCATTGGTTTGAAAATAAACTTTTCTTGGGACACTGCTACACTCAATTGTAGGATGCCTAGTCCTCCCTTCAAAGCACTTTTTCTAGGATGAGTTTGCAAGATTTTTTTTTTTTGAGACAGAGTCTCACTATATCACCCATGGTAGAGTGGCATGGTGTCACAGCTCACTGCAACCTCAAACTCTTGGGCTTAAGCAATTCTCTTGCCTCAACCTCCCAAGAAGTTGGGACTACAGGTGCCCACCACAATGTGCCTGGCTATTTTTTTTGTTGTTGCAGTTGTCATTGTTGTTTAGCTGGCCCAGGCCAGGTTCGAATCCACCAGCCTCAGTGTATGTGTCTGGTGCTATAACCATTGTGCTACGGGTGCTGAGAGTTTGCAAACTTAATTGTACAACAAGAGCTCTGATGACCATTCCAAAAAGAAAAAAAAAAAGAGTTCCAAAATTACTTTGAAGAATAGATGAGTTGCTGGCTTTGGTTCATAGCTGTCCATAATTCAGTGATGAGGTATGATGGGTTCAAAAACTTAATTGTCAGTATATATGATGTGTATATCTCTCTTTCTTTGGAAAATAATAAACTTCGTACTTCTTTCTATCCTAATCACTTTTTGAGAATTCTTTCTCCAACCCGCCCATGAGCACCTTGTAAGTTTCCACCCTAACAGCCATAAAGCCTGGTGTTTTGTGGCCCTTTACAGAAAAAGTTACCCAACCCATGCTTTGCTCACACCAATCTGTTTGCATTTTCCTGCAAAGATCAAGTTTTTGGAGGCTCTGACCTTGCCTTGTGTTGGGGTCCTGCCCCCAAGAGCAGGGTCCACTAAGACCTGTGGAAACTGGCAGTGACCCACTGAAGAAATACAGAGTTAGAAATGACAGTAAAGAAAGAGACATGAGACATGGAGTAGAATTAAAAGTGGGAACTTGGGGGTCCCTTGCCCATTTGTGGGATTCCAGCAATGGCCCAGAGTGTTTGCTTCACTCTGCCTTTATTGGAGTCTATTTGCCCAGAGGGTAAGATGCGGGAGGGAACAAAGACCCCAGCAGTTTCTGAGTGAGCATATCAGCTCCTATTATTATTATTAACCTGAAAGGTAGCCTTGAGAAATCTGAAATCCGAGCCTTGTATTGGGAGAGCCTCCCGCTTGAGATCACACACACAGATTTCTAGGGAGGTGTTAAACTCCGCTAGTTCCCTGTGGAGTAAAACATCCACTGGAGTTAATCTCCTCTGAGGAATCGGTGGGAAGGAGGGATTTTTCTCCCATCATCACCACAGAGGATTTTCCTCTGCGATAAGGGATATAAGCTCTTCTGCCCATATCTCAGGGTTTGAGCTACTCCCTTGATCTCTGCCCCAGGTAAATGCAAATCCCCACAATGGGTATCTGCTTTGCCTGTTTACTAGGTAGGAGATGACCCAGTGAATGTATCATTCTAGGTCTTTGCCATAGCCTCTTCTATGCCCATTTTTCCTCATAGTGCTCACAGACCCAGCAGGGGTGTTTGTAAGCTGTATCTCCAACATGCTAGAATTTCAGAAAAGGCAGGAAGCTTGCTAGCAATGGCTAGCTTAAATGTAAACTAGCTGATCTTTCTTTGTTCTGACTCCCTCAGCTTAATTTTTAATTTTCCTCTTTTTCTGGAGGTGCTTTCCCTTGCCAAGAATGGGGTCTTCAGTCCCCATTCTCCCAGCACCTTGGATTCCCTGTGTGTCCAGAGGGCGAACTCTTCTCTTCGTTTTAAAGTTCACTGTGTCAGTTGCTATAGGAAGGTTTTCTTGGATCCTAGATTGAACTAAGTGCTTTGGAGGGATAAGAATTATGTATGATTAACTTAATACTCTCAGGGCCTATACAACTGCTTGATATAAAACAAAGACTCAGTGAATGATGTTTGCTAGATTTCTGTAGCTAGATATACACTGTTACATTGTGCTGCCATGAAGTGTGTAATCAATGCTGGAAGTGTAGGGATGGTTTGCTGAGAACTCTAATGGCACAGGTGCTGGAGTTGCACTGCACCCAGCCCACCGTCAAGCACAATTAACTTTGCCAGGCCTGACTCAGACCCCATCCAAGGGAGTTTAGTCAATGGTATCAAGTGAGCCACGTTCTGATTCTTGTTTTAATTGTCACAACTTTTCAATTGGAGCCTCATGGGGTCCATGATACAAAGGCCTCAGGGCCACTGGCAAAAATGTGCTGTGTTCTCTCTTCTTGACTGCCAAAGGCAAGCTCTCTCCTGGGCTTCCCCAGAACAGCTGTGATTCTGACTTCCTATTAGATACCATCCGCCCTGAGCTCTGCTTTCATATTCAGCAAAGGAGCTTTCTATTTTGGGTTGGATTGCCAGAAATGCAGCTAATGTGAAAAATTGATTTTCTGAGACATTCACCAGGGAAATGGCTAGGTATGGATTTCTTAGTGTAAAATAAGTGAGCATTTACATATAAATATGCATGAGCACAATTTACTGGAGCACTGCATGATTAGAAAAAATGCCCCTAGCTAAATTGTATCTCATACTACAGCGTGCAACTGCAGAAGGTTCGTTCATCTTTATTTTAAAACCTGGTAAAATGATGTTCTAAAAAGGAGCAATACAAGAGGTAAGAATTCCTGGCTAGCTACCGAAGATGATCTTAGAAGAAGTGAGATATGGTGATTCACTCTGTACTTGACTTATGATCTGATCCTGATTACACCTTGGGATTCTTGCCTTATGACTAATTCAAGTTGGGCTTTTAAAGGAACTGTAATGTTTGATATGAACTAAGATCTTTTCCTGGCAAGGAAATAAATGCTCTCACTACAGTTTAAAATGATTCCAGCAGGCAGGGTATGCTTTTGCTGGTGCTACTGACTGCCAATTATGCAGGCATTAAATATTTATAATGTGGCCCAACTCAGCCCTCCTGTCCTGTTCCCGTCTCCTGCCATTTTTTTTGTGTGTGTGTGCTATGAGACACCATGGCCATGAGGTCTCGAAGACACTTCATAGCTTACCTAATTCAGTGTTTTCATTTATAGGTGAAGGAACAAAAACTCAGAAGTGAAATGATTTGATGGAGTACCCTAGTACATTTCGAAGCTGAAATTTGAACCCATATACCTTGGCTCCGAAAATGGAGCCTCTTCTATGCTATTATGTCCCTGCCAAAAGGTGGGCAAAATGCCTTAAGATAAAAACTACTGTCAGTCAGAATTACTGATTTGAAGCAAGGAAAGAATATAGGATTGGCCAGAGGATAAGTTGGGGGAAAAAAAGTAATTTCAATTATCCATGAGGAATGGAGTATGATTATTTAACTCAAATTGGTTCCCTCATGTTAACAATACCAAGTGGAAACCATCTCCAAAATGAAACGCATTCTATGACTTACCACGATCGCTGATAAAATTAAATTGGCTGAACATTTTTATACAGTGATTTTTATGTTCAAGAATTTCTGGACCATTTGAAAAGTGAAAGAAGCCCAGAACAATTTACCTTATTGCAGCTCCTGATACAGCCCTGGGATGGGACAGACTCATTGGCCCTCATTGTTGTGTGTGCTTCTTTTCTGCTAGTGGAATAATTTTAAATATCAGTAGCCATGAACATTCTCATTGAAATTCTAAAAATACATGGCAAAAGGACCTACCAACAGGTATCTCCCATCACCTGGAATCTCTGCAAAATCACATATAATTTTATGAAAACTCTAAGAGCAGTCCATACCTTGTCTTTAACATGCCATATTTGAACCTGACTACCCCTTGTCACCAGTGGATACTCCACTGACTACGGAGTGGACAGGAGGCTGTGAGGCACACTGGTAGGAATATGTATAATTTGGGGGAGGGTGGATTTTTATCCATTGTTAACTAACCCCAGGCCCCGACGAGACTCTGAAAAGACTCGGAATGTTCTATTGGCAGTGATCCTTTTCTCTTCTTATAAGTAGAACATTCTGAGTGTAATTTATAACAAAGAATGATGCAGTTAACATCTCACACAAGTTCTATACTGTTTAAATCCTGGTAGTAAAACTTGACCGATGGAAATGTCTGACGTTTTCTTGCTATTCTAAGAGCTATCAGTGTGCTCTTGCTCCAGAATAAAACTCCCTTAATTAATAATCCTTTGGATTTCAACAGATCTAACACTTTGGAGTGGACCTGAGCCACCAGCCACCTCATCCTCCTTTTTAAATTTTTTTTTGAGACAGAGACTCACTTTGTCTACCCTTGGTAAAAGTGTCGTGGCATCACAGTTCACAGCAATCTCAAACTCTTGGGCTCAAGTTATTCTCTTGTCTCAGTCTCCCAAATAGCTGGGACTACAGGGGCCTGCTACAACGCCTGGCTATTTTTAGAGAAGAGGTCTCACTGTGGCTCAGGCTGGTCTCGAACCTGTGAACTCAGACAATCACGCGCCTCAGCCTCCCAGAGTGCTAGGACTAGAGGTGTGAGCCACCATGCCCAGCCCTCATCCTTGTTAATTATTAGAGAATTTTAATATCTTGCTTCAAAGTCAAATCATAGTTATTTTTATTGGACAGGGATTGATAGAAAGTGCCACGCCCTATAAAGCATCTTACAAAAAATATTTGTACTATCATAATTTCTAGGTTTGATTCCCTCTCGAATTACTTATCTGATTTAGGGTAGATTATTTTATCCTTCTGACCTCTCAATCAAGAAGTAAGAGGACTAGATTAGAGTGTCTGTAAATTCTCAACTAGTTTTCACATTTTTGAGGTGTCCTCACTGATGAGCTATACATTTTTATTATAATTCTAAAATATAGATAAACTTTGGCATATGTAAGAAGGGTGGTATGGGGGAAATCAAGTTCAGTGCATTAAAATGAAGAAAAGTGAATGAAAAAGAAAATCCCTAGTGGAGATCTGAACTTGGGAGGAGGGAGATGGAATTTTCTGTCTCAGTTAGCATTGGGAAGAGGTGCTGAGAGGCCCCACGAAGGCATGGAGCTCCTGATACCACACAGAAGAGGCAGAGGAAACCCCTTCCTTCTGTCCACTTGCTTGGAAACAGGTGCGAGGGTGTGAGAGGAAGTAAAAGGATGGTAATAAATTAAGGGTGGGAGCAGCCACGGGAAGCATGATGAGAATGAAGCCATCTCCCCCTCCCCTCCCACAGTTCTATACAACATGGCAAAGGAAAATACCCTAAGGAAAAGGCTCTGGCCCTCACAGCTATTTTAGGATGTTGGCAGTTGGCCCATAGGAAGGGTGGTCTGGTTTCCACAGATTCCACACAACAGACAATCCTGTATAAATATTTCATGTGGTTCCTGTCTGGGTCAGGGTCACTATCTTGATAGAATTTGACCAGGTGCTTTTCCCGATAAAGGCAGGTAAGGAAGAGAAAGCTTTAAAATTCCTCATCCTTCATCACATAGAAGCCTCACCTAATCCCCCCTCACACCCTCATCTCAAACACCCAAACCAGCTGAACAAATCCATTCTATCTCCCAAACAACACGAAACAGAACACCCCATGCCTTACACAAAGAAAAAGTTATCCATGACACCACCCTTCCCCCTTTGAATTTAAAACACTTTCACAGCAAGATGTCAGCTCTCTTTCTCCTGTAAGTCCTTTAGACTTTCAATCAGATTCTTAGGACTGTCTTTATTTTAATAAAATATTATTAAACCGTCTAGACATGCCATATACTTTTACTGTAACCAGTTACAAAGTGCAAGGTAGCATCTGCCTCTGATCCATCTCTGGAAAGAAGACAACCCAGCGTCATTTGGCTTCATTTGTGGCAGAAAGATTTTGACTAAACACAGAAAAGAACTTCCTAGAGACCTAGGAGAAAACTGAAATAGCTCACGGAAGATGATCAGTCACTTTTCTTTCCCTGGAGATATTTAAGCCAAGAATCATCACCCACCCACTTCTCTGCCTGGAAATAAGAGTCATGCAGCAGGAAACTCTGACTCAGCGGGTCTTGCAGCCACCCCCACAGTGAGCTGCGGCTGAGCCCCTGGGACCACACCCCCGCACACCCACACACAGCTGGGGCCTGGGAGCCTTCTTTCAAGAAAAACGATGGAATAAAAGAATGGCTTGAAGAATACTTTCTTCTCTGGATAAAGGTCTCGTGTGATTCTGGAGTCTTGCTTAGCGTAGAGGGGAGAGCATTGAAACTAGTGAGCAAGACCTGGTCTATTTGTCTATTTGCATTAATTGATGGGTGTTAATTGGTCAGTCCGACAAAATCTTACACAACATGCCATGTGTAATGGAGTCAAAACGAACCTGATATGGGTCCTCCGTAGCTTCAAGAGGGTCGAACACATTTTAAAACCCTAACTAATAGCAGAAAGCAGACTAGGATTCAGAGTTCCAGGGGAGGCAGAGAGAAGCGAACAGGTGTGCTCGAAGATCTTTACCTTCTTGCTTTTTGCTCTGGCTTGAGGAAAACACTTAATTTCTATCCAGAACATAAATGGCTATATACTCTCCCCCTATTCCCCTTCCCTTCCACCATCTCTGACCATCGCACCAGTTTCTTGTGAACTTCCCAGTGATCTTAAGGGCCAGGAACTGGCAGAGAATTTCAGCAGCAGTGAGGTCGATACAATTAGGGTTGCTACCTGAGCCTCGTCCAATCAGAACGGCCTCTGGCTGAGATACCGTCCAATCACAATGGAGCAAACGTGGACGAGAACAAACGTTCGTCCTGTGTCTGCGTCTTTTGCAGTGAGGATTTGCTAGGCCCCGCCTTCCCCCGCCCCTCCCCCACACCTAGGTCTGCCCTGGACTTATTTCACTGAAGGCTGATTTACTCCCACCCCGAGATGAGAAGTAGGCAAATCAGAAAGGAGGTGTGAACTTCCTTCGTCCTTTCTTCGGAAAGGTTGACCTTCCATTTTATTTCCCACAAACGAAAGGGAACCTGACTTGATCAAAGTTTAGCTCAACAAACTCCTTCCAAGAGACCCTGTAACCAAAGGACTCCAGGATGTTATGGCCACTTGGTGTATTCAGATTTCTCCCTGGGAAGACGGCCCCTCCTTTAGCACCCCCATCTCAGGGCAAGTCCTGTGAATGAGGGGCCCAGGGGCACGGCACTGGGTGTCCAGGACAAGCAATGGTTTTCTCTTTGAAAGCTCCCTGCTGCCTACTGGAGGTAGAACCCAGAAGGTAACTGGAGTCTTTTGTCACCTGTGATTTGGGTGCCTTGAGGCAATGAACAGCACACCACTAGTCAGTTTCAACCTCGGTCTCTATCTTTCTCTCTAGTTCTCTTGGATAGTTTTAAAGTGCAGGTTTAACAGTACACACCACGCACCCCTCTTCCCTATCAGTGTGTTTACAGAGAATGCAGTTGGTGCCTTCCACATCACAGACACCAGCAGCCTGCAACTGATTTCGTTTATGATCTGGGTTAAGTAGAATGTCTCATATTGTTTATTCAATAACCTTTGCAAACTCAGTCAATCATGGTTAATTTCTATCTAAGAGAATAGCTTTCCCAAAGTACCCATTGATACAAATATACTATATACATAATTCGACTTTATTCAGTTCAGTATAATGCATGCATGCTTAAATCTGTGCCAATCTAATCTCCATGTGGCTTTAAAAAACTTGACCTTGCTGTTCACTCTTTCTGTGAAATTATAGTTACATTTATTCTATTTGATTCTGGAACTAAGGATTGTGACTTTTCATTATGAGGCTAGAAGAAGGAGGTACTTAATAATAGAAACCCAAATCATACACTGAAAGTTCACTGTGATAACTCAATTCAAAACAATAAACTAAAAGGTCAAAGCAATTTTTATTTTTAGGAAAAAAATAACAACCAGCTAAGCTTCAAATACATCTGGCTAAAATGTAAAGACAGCTTCTAAAAAACTAGTTGTATAAAATTCCCATTATATATTACACACTGTTTTTAACTTTAAATAAAGTTTAAAGGGTATACATTTCTGAAGAGCAGAGAGAGGGTAGGAGAGAGGGGGGTGGGGTGTTGGTGTGTGCCACAGCTTTTGGGGGCAAAACATGATTGTAAGAGTGACTTTACCTAACAAATGCAAAAAATAAAATAAATAAAAAAATAAATAAAAGGTACATTTCTTTTAACTTAGATAGCTTTTGGAAAAATACTATTGTGACTTAGACAGCTGTTGAAAAATACTATATCAAAATGCTTATTATATATTTTGTTTTATAAATGCACTGATGACTACTTTAAAAATGTGTCAAAACTAGTTTTTTAGTAGTTTAAACATTCTGCATACTCTAATGTTTAATTTCTTTTATCTCTCTAGAACTTTTCACAAGGGGTCACAAAGAATTTTGCAAAAATATCTGATGGCACATAGGTTAATGTCTAATCTTCAAATAGGAAGGTAAGTTAGTTATCTTTCTTCCTTTTTTTTTTTTTTGAGAGAGAGTCTTATTATGTCACCCTCAGTAGTGTGCCATGGCATCACAACTCACAGCAACCATAAACTCTTGGGCTTAAGCGATTCTTTTGCTTCGACCTCCTGAGTAGCTGGGACTACAGGCACCTGCCACAATGCCCAGTCATGTTTTAGAGATGGGGTCTTGCTCTTTCTCAGGCTGATCTTGAATTCTTGAGCTCAAGCAATCCACCCTCTTTGGCCTCCCAGAGTGCTAGGATTATAAGCGTGAGTCACTGTGCCCAGCCCCATTAGTTATGTTTCTAAAGGCACTTGGAGTGGCAGAACTAGAAAGAGTGAGATTTTTTTCATTCCATCACACACGCCATCAGCCTGGATGGGTGATTGATTTCTAAACAAGTTCATTTTTATTACAATGATGATTCACCATTGTTTTTCATGTTAAGCATATTTTTAAAAAACAATTTATGTTTTGTGTCATCTAATCAATTCCATCCCTACATCTTATCATTGTGCTCCTAAATATTTCTTAATAGTAGTAAGTGGTCAGCATTATTGTGATGAAGAAGAAGAAGCTTATTTTCCTAGTGTGTTTAGGGCAGCCTCATTTCCTGCCAACAAACCACCGTCTCCATCTTCTTCCCAACCTGCTATTACTTAGCTTATAAATCCAAAACAGATTCTCCAGGGGAAGATGCGATCAGAACTTACGATTTTTATATAGTTTATGATAAATCCAAGTAAGACGATGGTCATTGGCTAAAATGGACAGCAGCAACCTTTTGACCGTGGGCACATATATGAAGACAGGGGTGAAGATCACATGAACATTGACCATTTTTTTATGGTTCAGTTCAACCACAAAGACCAACTAAGATGATGAAGCAAGCCCTTGAGTGAGAAACATCACATCCATACGTGTCTTATGATTTCCTTAAAATGTATATGAATTGTCATTCCATCAATACAATGTGATTGCATATTACCCCTCAAAATATAATGGGGAAAAGAGTTTTATGCTAATTATTAGTTCTAATTTTTATTTATTATTTATTTATTTATTTTTGAGACAGAGCCTCAAGCTGTCACCCTGGATAGAGTGCTGTGACATCACAGCTCACAGCAACCTCCAATTCCTGGGCTCAAGGGAGTCTCTTGCCTCCACTTCCCAAGTAGCTGGGACTACAGGCACCCGCCACAATGCCCGGCCATTTTTTTGGTTGCAGCCATCATTGTTGTTTTGGCTGGCCTAGGCTGGATTCGAACCTGTCAGCTCAGGTGTACATGGCTGGCGCCTTAGCCTGTTGAGCCACAGGTGCCGAGCCTAGTTCTAATTTTTAAAGAATTAAGCCATAACAACCCATGGTTTATATTACCAATAGATGGAATTTCTCTAATAAACATAAATATTTATGTATCAAACAAGGAATATTTCACCAAAAAATGAAACTAAATTAGGTCAGTCCAGTATTAGACAATCAGTGTGTCTGAACTAGAATGAAACAGTAGAAAATTAATGGTTGTAAAGTTGTGAAGAAATCTTTATTTTTTTTGGGGGGGGGGACAGAGTCATGCTATGTTGCCCCTAGTAGAGTGCTGTGGCGTCACTGCTCACAGCAACCTCAAACTCTTGGGCTTAAGTGATTCTCTTGCCTCAGCCTCCCAAGTAGCTGGGACTACAGGTGCCCACCACAATACCCAGCTATTTTTTGGTTGTAGTTGTCATTGTTGTTTGGCGGGCCCCGGTTGGGTTCGAACCCACCAGCTCTGGTGTACGTTCCTGGGCTCCTGAACAATAAGTTCAAGGACGTTTGGAACATCCTGAAGGAGGACAGGAGCCACCCAACCCTGCAGGTCTCCCTGTTTCGGTACTGGCGACACTCCCCAAACGTCAACTGCCTGCTGCAAGTCTGTGATCTAGTGACCACGTGGGCCCTCCTGACATTTATCCTGGGATGATCCTGCCCCGGAGGGCAGTGAGGCCTCCTGCAGCTGCCCCCTGGTCCACACTCCCTGCGATGGCGCCCTGGGTTCCCTTTGTATAAATTCTGTTTGGAGATGGGTCTCTGTGGTCCTTACTAGAAATTTTATTTTTTGAATGTAAAATTTTGTAAACACGATCAATGATAAAGAAATCCTTGGCTATGGAAACGAACAAACAAAAAAAGCTGAGCTACAGGCGCTGAGCCAAAAAAATCTTCTTGACTTGGTAACTGAGAGGCCTTAACACAAAGACGTAAGAGAGAAGGTAGACTATTGTATCAGTCTCAAAGTTGCAAGCCTGCATGACTAGTATCGTTAAAAAATAAATTAAAAAATCCATGTAGTCTTAGAGGGGAAAATCTATGAGTATTGTTTAGACATATTGAATTTGCTATAATAGAAGGAAAAGAAAACTTTAATGGGCAGGTGGAATCGTATGCGGAATCTGAGAAGTCCCAGGCATGTCATTTCTTGATGGATTTGGCCTCTGAGGAATCAGGATCCAGAGTGTGCCTACTTCAAACCCTCAGGGAAAAGCAGACACTACCAGGGCAGCCTCCTCCTACCCACTTCTGTTCTGAACACTGAAGATCTATTATACTCATTTATGTTACATCCGCTCAAGACACCATGCTATAGGACTCAATGACATTCTTGGCAATTTGAGAATTCCTGATGGTTTCCACGAGGCTGTTAGAAGTCATCTCAATGTCCTCTCTACCCTCTAGGCCCTTCTATCTTCGAGGAAGTCTTTGAAGCTTCCTTTGGTTGGTTATTTTTAGATTCTCATCCTGGTATCCATTGATCCCTGAACTTGACCAAAGTCAGTTTTAAAAGGCCCTGTATTGTGGCCGTGGACCTGGTCGGAGTGAGAGACTATGAGGCTGCCTGCTGCAAGGCGTCCCCGCTGAATTCAGCAGTGAGGAGGAATGCCTGGGGTGAATACTCATGGGGAAGTGCTGGAGTTTGCAACCCTTGATGCAGATGACACATTGCATTGGTAGGCCCCTGAGCGATCTCTAATTACTCAGACATATGCAAGAATGCTGTCCCCAGGCCAGCCAGTGCCCATGAGATAACAGACCTATCAAGTATAATCAAAGAGAGCCTGGAAGCACCTTCTGGTTGGTGCAGCTTTACAACAGAGAGAACAGTAGCAGAAGTTTTTGCCCAGGACAATCTGAGGTGGAAAAGGCCTTTTAGAATTGCTCTGGAAGGATGTGGACAAAAGGGAACA